>VWZF01006235.1:2393770-2419947 GCA_013396755.1 Sclerurus mexicanus | reverse complement strand
GTTGTGGGGCGGGAGGGTATGTGGGGCGGAGGGGGGGGGGGGGGGGGGTTGTGGGGGAGTGGAGGAGTGCTAAGGATTGAAGAGCAGCAGAAGTTGGTGGGGTTTTTTTTTCCCTCAGTTCTAAAGTTGTTTTAAATTCCCAAGGAATTATTAAACTTTGGTGACATCTAATGGATACTGTGTGAAGCTCCTAGATGCTTCTGTTCTTCCCCTTAATTTTAATGTAATTGTGCCTTTGTTTCCTTTCCTCAGTAAGAATTTTTTAAAACTCTTCACAGTTGCTTTTTGGTAAAAAGAATTTGCAAGCTTATGAGACAATCATAATGTTTTAAAGGGTTAAGAGAAATTAAGAGTAGGACTAACGATAAAGTATATATAAGGCATATCTTGTTTGTTTAATTTCACATGTAACATCGTAGTGCATGTGTGAGTTAGTAACATTATCCTCAAGTGAGACACTTTATAATGGTTCAGGGAATGCTTTTGTGTTTTGTTACAATTTGTTTTTCTAGGAATGCAGCAGCATGTCGGTGGGTATTCCGTTAACATCTACTTACCTATCTGCCCATAGCTATGTAATCATTACATAATCACTGTCAATATTGAACCATTTGTTGCTCAGATTTAAACACTGTTGGAGTTTAAAAGTGGAGTATAAAAATATGTGAATTTTTTGGGTTTACTTGAACTAAACTATCAGTCTTTTTAAGTAGGCACATCTGCATTTACTTTAGCCAGAAACCTCAATCAGTGTTTGTATGCACTATGAATCTTGATTTGGGGTGGAGGGGACGGGGGTGGGGGACCAAAATAAACTTATATTTTAATTTTGTCTTAGTCCACAGTTAATTATTGTAAGATGTCATGTGTGGGGTTAACTTTTTTCTTTTTTGTTCTACACACTGGCAATTACAGCAGCTTTAATTTAAAAGAAATGGTCGTGCCTTGTCAGGTTCTTTTTTGGTTTTTGGTTTGGTTTTTTTTTTTTTAATTTTAGCATCAAATTGAACTGTCAAAGCTTTTGTTGCAAACCTGTTTTCATGTCATTATATGATGGTACCAGAATGATTAAATGATAGGGGGAGGGGGAATGCAGGGAAGCATTAAAGTGTATGTCTTTAAATACAAACATTTAAACTATTTATAATTTTGACAAGCCTAGTTTTATTTTTGTAGGGAAGTTTTTATTCCCCTTAAAGTTATTACTGAAATGGTAAAAAAGTGATGGTTCAGTTATTAAAGTTGAAGTTGGCAATACTCGGTTCTGTGGCGTCCTTGGTTTTTCCTTTCCCTGATGCTGGTGTTGTGATTGCTTTGAGGCTGCGTGGATTTCTTTGTACAGCAGCAATAACTCCTGTGGGCAGACACAGCTGTAAATTAAGGTTTGCCTGGAAGAAGAGGAAGGGAGCCAAGGGTAGTGGGGACACATTTTGCCTCACAAAGGCAGGACTTTCCGATCCCCTCAGCAACACAGAGGGAGCACAGCCGTGGGCACACAGCAGTACTGCGTGGGAAAGCCCACGGGCAAGTGGTTTCCCTCTATAAAGAAAACACCTCACAGGAACACCAGGTGAATGCAGCAAGGCTGGAGGGGATACCCTGGCCCTCCCTCCCCAGGAAACATGCTTCGCTCCTTTTTATATTTAATGATTTTTCAGTGGTTTTCTCCAGTAACATCTCTGGTTTCATTTTCTGATGCTTATTTTGTGATTTCAAAACTGGTTTAATCCTCCCGAACTGCGCTGGTAGAGGGGAGCTGCCGTGCTGTTCACTCTGGTCTCTGAGGTGCTTCCCTGGGCACTGCAGCTCTGCGGCGGAGCAGAAGGTGGTGGCTCAGCCTGTGCTGTGAAGGCTGGTTTATGTGAGACCTCACAGCTTGGTGTGTGCAACGACCGTGTTATGATTGTGTATGCACTTGGTAACACCAAGTCAATAGTAACAGCAAATACTCCAGCACTCAGCCAGGGTGAGATGGGTAAAAGGCCTTAAAGGTAGTGGAGTCAGCAAAGTTCCTGACCACACAAGTAACTGAGCTTGTGTCTCTGCCTACAGCAAATACAACTTGGCAAAAGAAACATGTTTTGGCTGGTTCAGGAGCAGAATCATTCATATGGATGGAAGGCAAAAAGGGAGGGCAAATGGAGTTTTCAAAGTTGCACAATTCTCAAAAACATACTTTTGGAGCAGCTTGGAATATGAAAGAACTTTTCCTGTAATATAAAACCTCTGCTTACCTACCCTTGTAATTCCTTGTGGTTGCCTGGCAGTGAGGTGGCAAAATGGTAGGTGCAGGAACCTCACAGATGGTGGGAAGCAGAGGGCTCATGTTTTGCACCTTTCCAACAGCTCTTACTGTGTGACGGAAGCAGGGACTGTGGTGAAAGTTCAAGCCAAACTGAAGAGACACACTGTGATCTGCTGTTTAGAACACAGGTTTAGTGCTGTGACTGGGGACTTACCTGTTCTAGAGGAGTTATTTTCCTCTTGACGTGTAAGTGGATAAAAGAGATTCCTGCAGGAGCCAGCAGGCAACTCCCAGTCCAGAGCAGCTTGAGCCAAGCAGTTTGGACACCCAGCCTCGCTGCTGGAGCTAGTTTGATGGTGTTTTTCAAGGAAATACTGTGTCGGCCAGGGCATGTTTGAAAGACACTTGGTTGTGTTGTGTGCTACTGAGGTGAGAGGTAGTCATCTGCTCTTGTTTGCCATTGTGCAAGCTGAAATTAGAAGTGTTTTCAGTTGCAACAACATAGGCCCGCAAGAGACCCAGCTCAACACCTTGCACTGAGGCACCCAGTCCTAGCAAATGCCTTCTCAAAGATGTTTCCTTCCTGCTTTCCTCAAAGGTGCTTTTGAAAATTGTCTTTTTATTGCACTTTTTGTTCTTCACCTCTTCCTCTATAAAAGTGTTCATAACTAAAGTTTTGCACAGTGTATTTTAAATAGCAAGGATTAATCCTGCAAATGCTCAGCGTTGCAAACTCTAACATCTTTCATGATCCTGTATAAAGTACTGCCTTGGTTCTATTTTTCTTGAATATGTTTTCCATAGGAATAAGATGGGATATTACAGATAAGCAGAGTTGTTTTGCCTTCACTTTACTACAAATATCCATGAGAGAAGTGCAAAACCCCCTTCTCTTCACTATCTCTATAAACCTAAATATAGTATCACAGCCTGGTGCATAGCATGAGAGAAAATAGCATTACAAGTCTAAGATTTCTCTATAAATACAGAATCTGGTATGTGATCAGAAATTTCAGCTGTCTCCAGTGTGCCTTGGGAGGCATTAGAACACCAGTATATTTTATGACACCAAAGTTCAGCCTCTTGTTTTTTACCAGGCAAAGTTGTTGTGTTGGAACAGTGAAGTTCTCCCTTCAGTGAACAGGTGCTTTCCGTATGCCAGTAATCTCAGACAGTTCTTTTAACCTAGATCCGTCAACTGGTATTTTCAGAATCTCTCCTCTTTGCTCACATCATCTTTCCATAGATGTGTGTGAGCAGATGTCAGACATTTTTGTATCTGTTTATCTTCTCTGGTTTAAGTGCCTATTAGACACAGAACCTCTGACTTCTCTGTAAACCTGGCACAGAAAGGCAGCAGAACTCCTACAGAGTCTCTTTTAACACCTGTTGCCAAGGGAGAGCACTCATTTTAAAATGTAATCAAAGCTGACTGAAAATGCAGGACACACATAAAAAAAGCAATGTCTACTTTAGTTGAATCTGTGGAAGTAAAAGACAAATCAGAAATGTTTCCAGACAGTTAACAGACTTTACACCACAACTGCATTTTGTTGAGCAGTAAATCTAGGATTGGTCATATGCATTGCATTGTTTCAGAGCCTGGAGTAGCCAGAAGGTAGGAGGATGCTATTTTTTAAAGGTAGGGCTTAAATCAGTGCCAAGTGCTCTTTTGATCCTCTACAGATAAGATTTTGGAATTATGATCCAATGATACAATGTCAAAACATTTGAATGCTTCTCTGAGGTTTTTGCCTTAAACACTTTAAAAGCAGGGGATTTAAAAATTAGTAAGCAGGTATCCAATAGTGCAACACTGCAAACTTACACATTTTTGGTATTCTTTTAGCAGTTCAAAATCAAACCAACACATCACAGCTCAAAAATCCACAAAACCCACAACACCCTTTTTTTTTTTTTTGCTTAGGATTTTAATGTCCTATGAGAAGCGTTACTTTCCTGTTTTGGATCGGTCACTGTAATGTTTTCCTTTCATCTACTGAACATTTTAGCTGGTTGATAACGTAGCAGAATCCTCTCACAAAAAGGTAGGTCCTGTGACCTCTGCTTGTGCTTTCACTGATTTTCATCAACAGTATGAGAATATCCCTGTGACTCTTTAGTGCCATCCTTCATGCCTTTGCTGCCAACCCAGAGGAGCCTGCAAGGTCATTCTGGCCAAGCAAGAGGCATGGAGCTGGCTTTTCCCTAGAACTTGCACAGGAAAAACAATGAAATGGGTGATTCAGTTGTGTTCCATCAAGTCCCTCTTATTCCTGTTTCTAGAAAATGTGTGGGTTTTGGGAGCTGGAATAAGTTCAAACAACTTCCTCACCTTCAGCGGGCAGGCGCTGACTGTATTTTGAGATTTGTGAGCAATTACTAGACCACAGCTTTAGACAGAGTCCAGTGGATATTATCAAAGGAATAAGTGACAGCTGCATCTGACTACAGCAGCATCTGGAAAGCAATATATTAGTACTGCCCTTTCTTTCTAATCATGGAATTCCCCTGCGCCACCCCTTGAATGAAGTGTTAACACTGTATTTCTTTTTCTAGGACAGGTAACTCCTTTAGCCTGGTGACAGCAATTTTCTTCACACCCATGGCTTGTTCTTAGAAATCAACAACAAAGGAGACATTGTGGCAGCTTCTGTGCCCCTATTGGTATTCTCACTTGGGCTGACAGTGATGTCTCTGAGCACAATGGGAAGGTCTGTCTAGGTAATACAGAGCTGCCTGTACTTGTGGTGCTACAGTGAACTTTACAGTTTTTATAAACTGGAACATCAAAAGAAAGATAGCAAGATTGATTCAAGAAGCATATAAATATTTTTGTCTACTTAATGGAAGAGTGCTACCTCCTTGCTGAAGGAGAAATGAAACTGATGCAAATACTTGTTTTAGTAGCTTGTGAAAGCCTCAGACTTAAACAAGTTAAAGGTGTACCAAATCACCTTCCTCTGTAGTTTAGAAAAATAAGGTATATATTTTTAAATAGAATCATCCAAGGAATTCAACTCTGTAACACGGAGTGAGACGAGTAGGAAGCACTTATCTTACTGTTGCTCACAGTTCCCATTTTGGAAAAAGCCTTCTGTGGGATTTTCTTTCCCGGGGCAGAACATACTGCTCTTAATTATGAACAGCAGTTTCTCCCTTGTGCTTTTTGTTGAAGTTTTCCATCTATTTGCCTTCATCAGCTTCCAAGGAAGTGGGAGCAAGTACAGGTTGCATTTCATTTTGTCCTCTCACCTGTGTTTCTTCCTGGTGCAAAGTAGTCAGGTGCTGTCCTGCTAGACACTGTACATAAGGCTCCCTGTGACCATATGAAGCAGCCATTGTTAGGTAGCAGGGCAGTAAAGCAGAGAACAGGCTTATAAAATAGGAATTCAGTCCTTCAACATGTGACACAGCTTATTCTTGTGGAAAGGTTTAACTCAAGCTCAAGAACAAAGTTAGGAAGTTTGAGAGGCAGTTTATTTTTTCTTTCTCCAAAAGTGCAGCAGTGAACAGGGTCCTCTGGAAGGGCACTTTCTAAACACGCGTTCAAAATAGCAAAAATATGCTCACAACATGCTACAGCAAAGTATGCTCACATACAGAGAGAGTAATACAAAGAAAATTAATTGAATCACAACAAATGACAGCTGTTTCATTATATTGAAATATTGTGTTCAACTTGATTGAAGAGGTATTATACCTGCTTTGGGTGTGTGCTTTTATGTTACATCTTTATTCCAGTTTACTGGGCCCATGCTGGGTAAGTGTGTACTAGCTGTATTCACTTACACTGAAGTGATGAGAATGAATATTTTTTGGTTTAGGATAACATTATAATAAAGTGATTAACTGTATTTCTCCCCGTATAGTATCTACTTTACCAGATCAGGTTGTTAAAAATTCACAGCTCTACTGTTGCTAATAATGGTTTTTTAAAAAAGTAAAAAAAAAAAAATTATCACATTTTATGTAAACCCAACTCTTTACCAATGAGGACCTTTATTTAAAACTCTACATTTAACATGAATGCCTTCAGTAACAAGGTACAGATACAGCCATGGTCAAACAGCACATGAAGTGCAGTATTCTGAAAGACTGTTCTGTTTTTAAACAACTTAGTTGGGAATTAGGTCTGAGTAAGAGTCAAAATTCCTTCATAGTGTTTTTCTTAATTCTTATCCTTGATTAACACTGTTCATTTGAGGCTGTTATACTTTATGGCAACAGACACAAGTGACAAACTGCTCTAAAAGCCATGGAAGGCAGGTCGCTCTTGGTTCCTGTTCTTCCTTCAACTACATGCACAACAGTTCTTGAGTCTTTATTAAAAGTGGGAATGAAGCAGGTATCTCCCTGAACCACTATTCTGGTTAAGTAAGGATTGACTAATTTAATACATCATCTACTACTTATGGCAGATTTCAGGTATAGTGTGGTTGGTTTTCTGACAGCAAATGTGTAAGTTATTGAGCCTCATTACAAAATGCTTTACAGTATGTGCAGATAGCAAAAGTATTGATTTGGGTAAAACATCTGGTTCCTCATACTGAATCTGCATCAATTCTGTCAACTTTCATATTACTTATTTGGCAAAAAGTAAGTAATTCAAAGGAAAGTTTCCTTGTTATGGCTAAAGATCAAGAAAAGATTGTTAGAGTTGCACATCTGTACCATAACGAAGTTTTTTTCTATTAAGGAGCAATACAGTGCACATTACTTGCACTAAAACTCAACTCAAGCAGAAATTTGACATATGACCCAGATTTGCTAGAACTGTTGAGGGTTTAATGTGCAGCAGTCAACGTATTTCACACCAGCCTCCCCAGAGCTACCCAAATTAAGCAAAGAACAGTCTGAGTTGCTACAATTCTCTGAGCAAAACACTACATACATGAGCTTTAGGTTTAACTCAGTGTGCAAGAAAACACTTATTGAGAGCATAAAAACAATTTTGGTTTTGTTTCTAAAGAAAAACAGCGTATGAAGGATACTACTGGGCAATGCTAAGGCTTGAGAAACAAAAAACAAGATAAAGCTACAGTTGTAGTTGAAGAGGAAAAAAAAGTCCTGAGTATTTGAAAACACTAAAGTAGTTTGAATATCCAAAAACCTCTGTGTTATACAGATGCTGCAGCTGAAAACTTACCTTTCAAGCAATTTTTTTTCCCCTCCAAATATTTGGTCACTTTTAGAAATTTGAAATGAAAGCTCTATAAAATCTAATCAGTAGACCACCACAGAAGTTCAAAACTATAAGCTAGATAAAGTACCAATTCTGTGCCTCAGAATTAAAAGCCAAGAACGTTCAACATATTTTATTGTAGCATTGCTGACGTCCAGTTTGTGGATCTGCACCTTCACAGTTTTAAAAGTGTTATACTTTGTTGCCTATTTACGGATTACTTACTACAAGGTTTTATGTGACAAAAGTTGAATTAATCATGCTCTCTACTGGGGTAAGAGATGAGAAATAACGAACTGAAAACAAAATAATTTTGCCACAGTTTGTTTGACAAGGGAACAATTATCTTGCTGACTAAGAGTTTATTTGCCCACAAGTAACAGGAACTTGTCTTGAAGATCCACAATTCAGTGTTTGCAGATGGTGTTTTGCCATTGAATCTATACAGAAGTTATGTGGTAATGCAAGTTTGGGTGTTATCTGGGATTTAGAAAGATACTCAAATTTGGGTGTATGTGATGGCTGCATTTCAGATAAGCCTAATCAGAAGGCTGAAAAGACAGTATCACCCTTTCAGAAGGAAACCAAGTGATTTCTGATACACAGACCTTTGGTGTGAAGGCCACTTATTGCAGATTCTGAGTAGTCATGTCTCAACCAAAAAGCAACACTCTGTGAAGCAATTAAACTGCCTAAAATAGCACTCTCAGCCTAATGTCTAGTGAGTAATGATTTTGTGATTTATTTTTAGTTAGTTTGCTTTCAAAATAATTTACCTTCAAGAATCTAATCAACTTAAGATGTTAGACAATTCAAGACATTTGGAGGTTAGAGACAGATCAACTCTACTGTGGTGCCCTGGTTCTTGGATTTGTTTATTTTAGTATTACTTCTGATTGTGTATTAAAAACAGATTTAAGAGTTAGCTCAAAGCACAGGCACACTTATTTGAATACTTACTAGCCTCAACACTCTCTTGTTTACACTCACTAGGATGTCTATCTTAAACCCTAAGAGTTTTTTCAGTAGTACATAGTAATCCATTCCAGCATTTCAAACTAGAAGGAGGCTAAAATTACATTCTTGTTTGCAAGCTACCAAAGCTGTCCTACAAAATTCATTGGTCTCATTGGAAGTTGTCTCATTGAAAGAGACTTTAGCAAACAGATTTTAATGCTACACAAGACACTTGCTAGTCAGATCCTACAGTTTTGACTAATGCCTTCCTACTCTATTTTGGGCTAGTTTGCTATTGTCATTAACAGCTTTGAGCTCCATACAGGAAACCTATAATTAAACATAACTTTAAGGAAAGTCTATGACACTGAATATGGGTGAGCATTACTGTGCAATAGCACCTGCCTATCTAACCCGACTCAAATATGCATTTATTGATTTCTTAGAACAAAATAAACTTCAGATTCATAGGCATAGGTTCACCTCTGTGCCTGTGATATGAAAAGGTACTTGAAAGACAAAGGTGGTAATCAACTATCTGAGCAAGACAGATTAGCTGTGTCTAACGATTTACAGTTAGAGTTCAGCTGTAAAATATACATATTGCACAAGGCAACCAGCTAAAGACAAGGGTTTTTCTTCCAAACAAGGTTTGAAAAGCCCATTAAAAGTCTTCCAGCTGCAATCAGCGAGAGTTAACAGAGACAGACCTGCTGCAGCCACTGGAGAAACTGGTCAGTAGGAGCTGATTGCAAGAGGCTCCTGATGGTCTTATAAGGACTGTGCAGAAAACCTCCGAGCCCGTACGCCGTGATTGCTGAACATGAGCCGTGGGTCAAACCTGTACCTATAGGAAGGAACAGGCAGAGTGAGCTAGTTGGCCTGCAGTGACCAGCACTTCTAGAAAAAGCTTATTGCTAGAATAGCTCCTACAGGCCTATGTGAGTAGTTGCTTTCTCAACAGTACACAGTAGCAACAACTCCTGTCTGTATTACGACAGATGAACTATGAGGACAGGAGCTGATAGTCTCCAAAGAAATAAATACTAACTACAATGTACCAACAGCATACAGGCATGTGTAACACCAGACATTCACGAGCTGCATTCGAACAGAAAGCTTTGCTGCCCCAAAAGACAAACTTCTGTAGCACAACTATAAGGACATTTTAAATAGTGCTTAAAAAAGTTTTGGTATAAATGATTACTAAGTTTTGAGGTAAGAAGTGCTATTTACTTAGAACAGCTGACTAATACATACAGCTTAGTTCCCTCAAGAAATGTTCTTGCTAAGAGCATCTCCAGGAACAATCAGAGCAAGTATTTGGAAAATGCCTGCCTGTAGAAACCAGCAGAGCTTTTCCCAGTTTGCACGCAAACCCAAGGTTACTGTCTCTGACTACTCAGCACAGCTGTACTCTTCAGCTGTTCTAAGTCAACAATGGCTGACAACATTTAAGTAGTAGTATTCATACCATCAAAATTATATTTGGTAAGTTAAATTAAAACAAAGATGAAGCATTAAAAAAATAGAAGCATCAAGAAAACATCTCTATTAAAACAGCAGTATATATGTCAATAATAATATATTTCATCACAAATTCCCTCTAAAAGCTTAATTTTAAAAACATATAGCTATATTTAAAAAGTATTAAGTAAGTGGATCGGTGTTTACCCGGGATCAAAGACACCTGGTGTACGGCAAGTTGCTCCTGAACAGGACTGCAGCATCATTAATCGATAGTTCATCTTCTCTAGAATCTCTTGATCAATTGTTTTAGCAATGTTATTGATCTGGTGTGGATCTGCAGTCAAGTTATACACTTCCACAAACACCTGCAGAAGAAAGTTCCTACACTGTATTAAGTCCTGAATACTAACTAACATTTAGTCGTATTATTCGGGAAGCATGGCAGCACATAAGTCTCAGATATTATTTTGAACTCCCTAAAGACAGGACAGTGTGCAAGCAAAGCAGTTTTGCAGTATTGCTGGAAAAGTTTTTTCACCTGAAACACTTGCCTGTTACACTGCAGATTCTTTTCCAACACATAAATGGAACCTGGCTTATGACTGTAAGACCACAGAGTAAGAGGCCATGGCTAAGATGGCTATCTTTTCACTAATGGATGTCAAAATGCACAATTTTACAACCACCACATCACCACTCTGCGTTCATCAGATACTTAGAGCTGTCAGACCCAGACAGGTATCTTGACTTCATGTACAAAATATGCTGAATACAAGTATGCTGTAGCCCCCAAACAGAAAAACTTACTCTGCATGTGTGTGCTTTGAGGTTGGTTTGGAGAATTTTAGGGCAGATCTAGTTTTTTTGGACATTAAATCTCTAGACCATTCTGTGGGACAATTACTAGCCAAACATATCTCAAGAATTCAGCTGCAGTTTTGTCTGTGGTAGAGTAGAAGGCCTGACTGTGGATTATATTGATAAAAATTAGCAGAGTTGTGTCTAACTTAAAGGCATATCTGGACAGACTTTGCCTTCAGGCTTTCTTACAAGGTTCACTGCAAGGTCATAAAAGCTACATTGCTGCACCTTCCCAGTACTGCTGGTCTTATTTTAGATAACTCAGGTAAGCAGAGTGACCCAAAAATGTCACAGCCATACGTTCTCAGTAGGAAAAAAAACCAAAGTGACATGAAGTGTATTACTGAATCAACTTTTGTGTCTAATTTTATAAAAGAAAGCTACAAAACTTATTTAACTTGACCATGAGTTGTCAGAAAGTTGAAAAACAAAGGGCAGGGTCTGCTAATTGGCATTTTGGTCCCCTGTACAGTTTTTCCATGCTATCTAACCGCAAAAACATTTTGTGGGATTTACTCTCCTGTTTAAGTTGCTCCTTGTAGACTACCATAAAATGTGTTGTGTGGTGCACGATTACAGGGGATACCCGCTGTTCATGCAGTTATTACACATCTGCTGATAATACAGCAGTTTATTAGCTCTGTGACCCAGCTGCCTCAAACCCAATGCTGTGTGCCAATGGACACACGTGAAGATCACCTGTGTAACTCACGACCTTTTGGGTGCACAGCATGTGCTTCAGTGAGAACTGAACCATTTCTGACAAGGGGACACTATGTCCCTTATACCCATGATAAGCATAGTTGTAACTTAAATACTTTTTACCCCAAGCAAATAAGTAACAGAAGAGAATGTATTAGCCTGGAATTTCAGTTCTTCACAAGTAAAAGAATTGCAGCTGAAAATAAACACAGCAGAGGTACAGTGGAACAGAAAGTATTTGTAGAGGAGAGACTGCCATGTGGAACTAAGCTAAGAGAGAAAACTGAACCCAGTCCAGCAAAGCTCCCTGTGAGGCTGTTAGGTAATATCAAAAGGTGATAATTAGAATTTAGGCCTCATTTCCCTCCCACACTCCTCCCTCCCCCCCCGCACCCCGCATTCTTCCCAGAACTACAGTTTTGGTCAAACATTCTCACCAGGAGATAAGTTTATCCTGCAAGCAATACTAGTCTGCTTTTCAGGGTGCTTCATGGAAACCTTGAGAGCTGATAAGAGTGCAGACAGATTCACACAGCTGCGAGCAGCTGACATCAGCTAGTCAGACAGAGACTTACCTCCCGGTCATCAAACTCACAGTACTGGAGATCCCAGGAAGTTGACAGTGTCCTTACACAGGCATATGTGTTGTTATAGGAATCTTCACAGACACAGTCTGGGAAGCAGTGCTGTGAATGAGCAGTAAACAAAAACTTTAGAGCAGGAGAAGATGAACTATCAATCCTTTTCCTAGAGACTATACTATTCTCATGCCAACTGCAGTTAACTGATGAACACCCAGATCTTAATTTAACACATGCAAGTCTCCACTGGGGATTTTAAGCAAAAACTCAGCTCTTTTACATTTGAGAAAGCATAGTTATTAAACTCACCATGACTAAGTGCATTATATCCAGGAAGCTAATGTACATACACTGAAGAGAAAAGCACAACACAGTGCTAAAGACAACACCCAAGGGATGCTTTCCTTAAGTAAAACAAAGTAAACCTGATTTGATTCAGAGAGTAGCTAGTAACTTAAATAATAGTCACAGACAAGAATTGTGCAACAAGGCAACTGTGAGTTTAGAAAGAACATTATGTCAATGCCACACAGTTGACTAAGCCCACACCTTCCTGCATCTTTCTCCAGCCCTGAGGCCCTATAGATTCCTATTGAAAGGGTTACTGTGATATACATGGTCATATGGACATGTCAGTTCCACATGGCTGGGTGTCTCCCTCCAGTTCTCAAATGCTGCACAGGACCTACAGAGCTCCAACTTACCAAGACACTCAGAGCTTATGTACAGAACCAGGGTAGCCCATACAGGAAACAGGCTTAATTCAGCAGCTACTTCCTAATATTAACAGATCTTGTCTTGCTTACTGTGACTCCAGGTCCTAGGCCAGGACAGGTAGGATCACTGCCATTGTATCCTTCTCCTTGGTACTCCACCAGAAAGTCTGATCTCCAGGTGACATTTTTGTCTCCTCTCTACAACAAGAGGTTAACACAACTTAGTATCTGGTGCACTGTGAAACAGAATACATTCTCCATGCTTGGTATAACACTGACACTGCCCACTGCTTACTAGACAGAATCAGTCTCAAATGATTGGCTCTAAGGTTAGAATGTCTTGTGTAACTAGAAGACAAGAATTCAATTCCAAAAATATTAGTACACTTTCTTGTGAAGGTTTAAACTACTATCTTCAGTTTATAAAGGATCATGCAGTAATACCAAGTAGGAGCCACATGGTCAGATATCACTATCCTGCAGACAAGTAACAGGACTGTTTCATTTTGGTTTATATCACACTACCACAACAGATGCAAGAAGACATCCCTGGCACAAGAAAAGGTAAACACCTTTAATAAGCAACTAAATTTTAAGCTGGTCAATTTGTAGCTGCATTTTAAAAGATGAAAGAGATGAAACTTAAATATACAGCACTGTCACAGGCACATGCAGCAAAGCAATGAATCTCAGTTTTGATTCCGTAAGCATTTAAACTAAGTGCTTTTACCTCCTTCTGTCTAAAGAACAGCTTAAGGTTTGGATACAAGGTTTTAGACCAAAGCACTGTTTTAAATCTGGATGATCTTTCCAAGCAAGCTGCCTTCAATTTATAGACTAAATTTAATTAAAACTAAACACATCAACTGCAAGCTGCTTTATTTAAATAGGCTTATGCTCACCTATTGGAAAGGTCAGGTTTACTTTATAAAACTACACGCATTTTTACAGAGTTTGGCAGGAAACACTAGTTCTACTGAAAATGGAGTCAAACTAGAAATGTAATAAGAACAGTCTGCTTTTCTCCTATGTCTGTGCAGAGAAATGCCAAGGAAAAGGGGAAGGAAGATGCAAGGTAGTAAAAACACATAGGCTTCAAAACAGGATTTACTACAAATGGCAGGATTAGCCAAACGATGACACAACTTTCTATTACAAAATGACCGAAAGTTGTAAAGTTTATGAAAATACATCCACCTCTAAACAACATACCTACTTTTTTCACTAATCTATGAACATTCCATGTGAAAATATCAAGAGAAGAATCTGGGTTATGAGTCAAGCTCATAGGAAGTGGTATTCACTCTGAAGAACTACCCCTGCAAGAATTATCAGTTACTATCCCTGTTCATCTACTTACCAACAGCGGCAACAGTGACATCCCATCCATCTGGGTCTTATTCAGGTCATATCCCGCAATATCAAGAATGGTGGGGCCCAAATCAATATTTGCAACAAGCATCTGCAGGGTGAGAAAAACTTAACTTCAAAAGACCAGACCCTAACAGTTGAAACAATAGGACTTTTGTATAAAAAGTATTTGTAACTTGAGGTACATCTAAACACTATTTAATTTCATCTTTATAGGCTAATGGACCCTGTGACATTGAAAAAGCCATGGTAGGTACTTTGAAAAGTGAGCTGAAAATTCATTTACTTTGTAGCTTGCAAGTACTCAATTCCACTGATTCAAGCAAGAACAGACAGCTTTTTATAATGAGGTCTCTGCACTTTCTACCACTCTGTGTATTTCATTTCACTGATACATATATATGCAGGAGGATAAACTGTTACCTGAAGTTGATAACTGTGAAACAATATTTAAAGTAAATCTATACTCTGATTTAACTTCTATCTTACCTTGTTTGTCTGATTTGGTTTTATCCCTGGTCCTCGAACTAGCAATGGAACTTTGATATCAAACTCATAAAGCTGCCGTTTGTCTATTGGCAAAGAAAACTGACCTATACAATAGAAAAATGGAAAAAAAGGTTGTGACTTCTTGTTTCATATTTTACAAGTCTTGTGTTACATGCATTCATAGAATGGTTTGGGTTAGAAGGGACCTCAAAGATCACTTAGTTCCAAATCCCCTGTTGTGGGCACATAATCACCAGCAGTCAATTTTTAAAGAAGTCAGAAGAAGTTCTTAATCTGAACTACACTAACAAACTGGAAGACACGAACAGGTAGCTTCAAAGAATAAGACATCTTAAAAAGTTTAACAGCTTAGACACTGCATTTTTAGTTGCACAACACAATATAGACAAGTCTTTGACAGATTTTTACCTCTTATGCCAACTCTTCCTATAGAACACAGAGATCCTTCCTCCATTTCTGTCCTAATTTTATGTATACCAGAATACATTGGTAGAGATTAATGCTGAAAACCACAACCAAACAAAACCCAACCAAACTATAAAATCACCAAACAATCCACACTGCAACTCCAGACTGTTTTGCAATTCAAATGAGTAGTTCTCATATCTATAGTTTTCCACAGCTGCTGCTCCCATTTTCTGGAGTGGTCATGAGGGTGAACTGTTGTGCAATTCCTGGATCTTCTACAAATATTTAGTAAGCAGTGAAAATTTTACCAGTGTGGAAGCCATTGTCTGATGTGTAAAAGATGTATGTGTTGTCTAATTCTCCATTCAGTTCCAGTTTCTTCACTAGTTTCTCTATCAGGTCATCTACTGACAGCAGAGTTTGCCACCTATACAGAAAAAGTACTTCATATTAGAGCATGAAAAAGTTAGAATAACTCTGAGTGCAGGTAGGCCATTCATATCCTGCTTCCAGCCAACAGTGTATGCACTGTAAGTGAATTATTTTGCTTACAAATTCTGAAAACAATCATCATAGGTCAATACGCTGTACTTTTTGAGGCTGCAATTGAAGATAGAAATAAGACTGTTTGTCTTGAGTTCTTGTTGATTTTATTTGGTAGTGTCTGTGAAAGACACCAAGCTGCCGATTACTTCTTATCTGGAGACAGTAAGTCCAGCTTTGAAGCAACACTGTGGCAAAGAGTTATCTCCTGCAAGGTCACTTGTTATTAGTCCTTTATATATAATTTAATATTAAAATGCCAGACTGCCATGAATTCAGTTGTCTATATCAGCTATTTTGTATTACTCATTTAATGTCAAGGTCCATTATTTCAGTGTATCTAAAGCCTCCAACAGCTACAAGTTCTTCTTTTCTTTGTGATGGGCTTTGCCACTGAGAAAAGTGACTGCTTCCACACACTTCCACTGGCTAGTATTATGCTGTATTAACTACAGCTACTCAATTATTGGTTTCTGTTTTATCCAGGCTTAATTTAAGATTTTGTTGCATAATTTTACCTTCAAGTTTTATAAAGAAAGCCTAAAAAAAAAAAATCTTCAGTTTCCATCTCCAAAGTGACAAGTTAACATCTGAGAACTGCTCAAAATTAAGTTCAACACTTTATTTAAGCTAGTATTTGTTTCAGAACTTTTAAAGAAAATACACATGCAGTGGAAACCAATACTCTATAATAAAAAAAAGGAAACAAGTCATATCTAGACATTACTCCCCACATCCCCTTTTGAAAAAAGGAATCAAGCACCACCCTAGGCCAGGCGGGTATTCCCATGTAAGATTACAGACTGAAAGGCACGGTTAATAAGTGAGATTAGCTGGCAGACAGATCAATCACTTTTATGCATACCACACAAGAATATGGAATTGAGTGATTTTTCTTAAATAAAAACCTCTAGTGCACTGGAAGAAAAGCAACAGAGAGACCAAGTGTGATTGGTCTTTTTTGTGATAAATAATAGCAGTATTTATTAATAAAATATTTCTGAAGTCAATGACAAATTCATTTGCAAAAAGTAAACAGTCAGGTCTGCTGAGAGGGATGTCAGAGAACTACTAGAGGTAATCTGATATTGATTGTCAGACTTACTACGACTTTTTAAAAAACCTACACTTTTTCTTAAAAAAAACCAAATCCAAAGAATTACAACTTCTGGTCAGAAACCTTAAGCAACAAGAAAATTCTTACCGCTTCCTATAAGCATCATCAAGAAATTGTATTGAAGAGTTAGTCATTGGAGTCTTTGCTTGTCGAATTAACCAGTGCTTGTTCTAAAAAGAAAAAAAGAAGTCAAATTAGTGTAGGAGAGAAGTATCAGGTTTTAAACCTTTCTTAACCAATTACAAGAGAAATGATTCCTGTGAAACAGCCAGGCAGTGCTACCAAACTGACCTGACTCATATTTCAAATGAGCCAACAGGGAAAATCAAAGTTTCCAGAGCAGAATATATTACAGCTCCATTATACTCAGTTCTTGATGAGAATAAAAACAGTTGTGCATCTTTTCAAAGCAGGTCAGCAAAGAAAATTGTGAAAGGATCTATGGAAGGCTCTCCCAGAGGTAAAAGTCTGCTGGCCAGAGACAGGTCTGCTGAAAACCACCTGAAGTATCTGAAGCACTGTTGTAAAATTGGACTTGGTTGTCAGAGTGAGGTACTTTTGGGACTAGGATTAGTGAGCACCCTAACAGGTAAAGAGGTGGGGAGAAACTCCTGCATCAAAAGCAATTAGAACTACTTAAGTTATAGACAGGTGAGGATAAATATCTAACAGTGCCACTATCAGATTCTTGGCAACCTATGAACTCAGGCTTGAATACTATGGAGGGGAGCAGAACATTACCATTTTTTTTGGATTTTGACTCCAAAACTAGCATATTTCTTTAGCTGAAGCATCATTGATTCTTCTAGCTGCATCCCCAACTTTCAGAAACAGCCCCTGCCCTTCTGCCCTAAACTGCTCCCCCAAAAGTAATGGAGATGATGTAATTCACATGAGAAGTGATACGCCCACATTGAAGCACCAGTCTGAACTGGGTCAGCTGCTGTACAAAATACATGGGAAGGTCTGTTGTGAACAACCTTAAGGTTGGTATTAGT
This sequence comes from Sclerurus mexicanus, assembly GCA_013396755.1. Taxonomy (NCBI): domain Eukaryota; kingdom Metazoa; phylum Chordata; class Aves; order Passeriformes; family Furnariidae; genus Sclerurus; species Sclerurus mexicanus. Next base: position 2,402,283 of record VWZF01006235.1, on the reverse strand, counting down.
GGGAATCAAAAAAAAAGAACAAAGTCATGTCAGTGCAGCTTTAGCCTTTTTCATTTAGTAGGTCAGAGATGACCCACTCATCATTGTCAGCTTGAGCCTGTATTTAGCTGGTCACTCCTCTCCGAAGAGCCCGTAGTTATGCAATTTCCCTCCTGTCACAAGCAAATGACTGTGAAACGGCTCAGGCTTTAGGGACTCACAACAAAGTGACTCATATCTTCTGCAACTATTCAGTTCCCCTATTTTTTTGTCCTTGACAATCAAAGGAAAGATTTTTTACATGGAGACAATACTATGTCCAGTTTCTTTTAATTCAGTTATACTCAGATGCCTCTTTTACAGTAGTTGTAAAACAACTCTCTGGAGAAACATTAGGTCTGTCTCAGCAAAAAACACAGCATAATCAAGACCAAACATCTGGGACTTGTGTGTTGGCTGAGAGAAGAAAAAGAGAACACATCACAAATTCTGCCTCCAGATCAGCAGAAGTTCTTGAGAGAACAGAGGAGCTGGCAACATCACCTGTGCACCAGCCACCTTTCATAAGGTGTGTGCTTAGAACAGGTGCTTCATAAGGCTGGGCAACTCAGGCAAGTAAGTCACCTGCTGCAGTAGAATCTTCCTCTTCACTTGAGTATTTTGCTCTTCCAACCTTTCTCTGAAGTTTCACAAACTTCACACAGCACCTAAACCCCTCTGTGGATTTCAATAAACTTTACATGACTCAAGAGTCCTCAAATCTGCTTCCCTGTCAAGTCTCTTTCAGCATTTATGTGCAAAGCTGTCCCCCAATCCTGCTGCCTCTTTATGTTCCATTCTCAGAGAAATTTTAGGAGATCGAGACAACGTACCATATACTGTCAGCAGAATTTGAACACAGCTGTGCTCTGATTTTGCAGGAAAAACAATGCATGGAAGAGAAACACCCAACACATATCTTCTCTTCCAGAAGAGCTTAGATAAAACACTCATCTAGACTATTAACAGTCCTGCTTGGGAACCCAGACGGCCGCCCATCATTTTGTACAGTTCGTGAGGATCCAAAGCAGAAGCTCAAGTCAGACTCTGACCAGTGATGCACACAAGAGCTTAACTCCTATTTTTCATGCAGAAATTCTGCCTAAATGGCTCCTTTTAGTAGCCCTTGCCCACATACTGTATAAGGAAGCGAGGCAACATTCATTTAGGAGTCAAGACTGTACAATGCAAGACTGTCAAGCAAGCATTACAACATCAATGAGGGTCTGAGCCTACGTACATGTTTACTGCTACTGCAGGAATCATGCTTGCCCTAGAAAACAGTGAAGCTCAAAGAAGAGTCAGGCTTCAAGACCCACAACGCTGAAACTGCAACTGCAACTGTTTCTGCCAACTGCAGAAACACACATTGTTAATGACTTTAGCTAATGTGTCTAGGAAGGAGGGTAATGCTAGTCTGTTCCTATAGCAAAACTGCTGTAACCACAGATATTAATTACCAAACATTAGGTCTATCATTTTGCTTTGTGCGATACAGGCACATGCAAAGCTTTTGCACCACATAAGGGAACTCCACACTGTATGTTTTGCTAGCTGCTGACTTCACTGGCCAAGTTTTTTCTGAATCCCTATTTTAAAAGCACTCAATTATGAAGTAGCAGAATAGACAAAGTTCAGGATCATTCTACAAACAAAAAAAATCCCAGTCTTATTCTCACTCCCTAGTTTGAAACTTAAGAGGTTGGGCTAAAGTATTTGTTACTGACTGCAGCCCTTTTCCCTCCTTTCATTCATGTTTTTAAATCATACTGATACGCTCATGGTCATTTTGCAAGCTACAATCCCCAGCTAAGAACAAGTTTCATTCTGTACTACATGAGTCACAGTGACCTTAGAAGAAGACTGAGCTCCTGATAGGTATTTAAGCAATGTTATCTCTTAAGTCTTGAGATTAGAAGCAAAGCTTGAAGTGAAATAATTGAACACTGAATAGCGGTGGGTTCTGTATTTTAAACTGCTTGAATCAAATGCACAAAACTTCTTTAAGTACCTTACCAGACTAACTGTGAATTTCACTTATTGGTAGAGTAAGTTGCAGCAGATTAGTCTGAGCTAGACCAGAGCTGGCCAAGTTTGCTGGCAGTGGAAGGTACTGCCCTGTCACAAGGATGTCTGAGTTTCTAACAGTAAGCTCAGTAATTCTTTTTACAGATTATTTCAACAAATGAAAGTTCTCAAAGTCCCTAGTGACCCTGGGCCCTGCGGCTGATGATTTCACAAAGTCCTCTGGTTAGTCTGACGTGCTTGTCACCTCGGGGCAGCTTTGCCATGAGCTCAAGGAATGGATCACCCATCCACACAAGCATATGCGTGCAGGAAGACAGGGCTCTCACCATTCTTCACACAAGCCTTTGAGTAGCACACTACCTATGTGTTCTGAACATACTGAGAGCAATAAAAGAATTTCTTAAGAGTTTCAGAAGAGTCTGGAAATTGGACAAGGAATTCACTATTTTCCATTTATCAGTCATAATTCCACTGTACTATCATATCATTTCTGCCACTACATTTTTTTTATTTACAAGATACCGGTACACAAATACCTTTCTAAGTCACAATAAACATATCTGACCCTGACAGGCTGATTAACATAATTAAATAACCAGCAGTCATGGTATTAGCCTATTCGCACTGTTTAAGCGTGCAAGTTAGGGCCACTGCTTACTGCTCTCACAAACCAGCATAAACTATAGAGATTCTTGCTAGCTAGCTTACCTTTCCATGAATATTAAAATTGCTGTTTCTTGGTGCACTGACATTCTGAAAGCTCTTCGTGTACTGTGGAGCAGGTGTCCAAGGGGAGTGCGGTGCTGGGGTTGAGATCATCATAAAGAAAGGCTCGAAATTAGATTTGTATTCTAAGAAGTCCAATGACATGTTGGCCTGCAAACAGTGTTGTTAAAGAAGAGAAGTGATGCCTCAAAGGAAAATAGCAAGTATGTGAAAAATCCAAACTAAACATTTGTAACTTATTTAGAGCTCAGTAATACTGGGAACTTTTAAACTATTTCAAAAACTTACTGCTTGCTCACCTACAAATGTCTAAGACAGCAGCCCATGATAAAAATAATACCAAGTGCTCATGTTAAACAAATCATCTCTGAACAACTTTCTGCTTCAGACCTTTGCATTAATTAAACATGGAAAGCTCATCAGAAGATTGTGCCTATTCCAACTATCAACAAAATCCACCTAAACACAGGTTTTATCAAGTAATATCAGAGCTTTCTTTAAGGCTGAGTCTGAGGCTTTCATATGCCATCTCCTGTTTGACAGATCCCAGTTTAGAAGCTTCAATTGTTTTCAGAAATAGCAATAATTCTGAAAAAAAATAAATTTCAGCCCCACTGTTCATAGCATATGCTCATTTTACAGCAAGCTCCTAAAGTACAAGGGGAGAAGACAGAAGGTCTGGTGAAAAACAGTGCCAAACTCCACTCACTCACACCACTTCACTGCACTTTCAGTTTCATTTCAGTCTCTGTACAATTTCAAGTAGCAAGCTAGAAGAGATTGTGAGTTCCATTTTGGCCTTCCCTTGATCAGCCTTTAAAATTAAAGCTTCAAAGGTATTATTCATATGAATTCTTCAGTATTCAAATCTTGCAACATTTCTCTTGTTTGTCTGATTAGTATACCCCATTTTGGATGTCCTGTTTTTTCCCTAGGAAAAAAACTATGCACTAGGAATTTGCCCTCATCCTTCCTCCTAACTTGTACATCTAAGCAACTAGGGCTTGACTTCAGTTATATGACAATAGAGTTAAGGGAGGATAAGAACCATTCAGAAACCATATGATGTAGGTAAACTCAGAGGCAGCCAACTTTTATTTCATTAGGAGCTTAAACTGCAGCATGTGAGGACTGCAGTAGAAATATTCAGGTGCCCTTAGTCAGGACAAGAAAGCTTGTGCATCACATCAAGCAACACAGGAACTTTGCATAAGCAATTTATTTCTGCACACTGCCCAGCAAATGAATTAAACTCAAACACTGGCTCTGAAATGCTGAATATGCATTTGGTAACTCCAGGCAGAACAGTAGAATGCAATACACTGAAAATCGTAATACACTGCTGTGTCAATAGGTAACATACCACAAGTAAGCGGTTCATGCAACAATGACCTGTTGGACAAAATGCTTACAAGCTGCTGAAGGATCAAAAAAACCCAATACAATACCAGTAATAGGATAGTCTCCCTTGTGGTGTATCAATTTCAATCTAGCTTTAGACGGTGTAAATCTAAATTTAATCAGACAGCTGTTCAGTACCCTAAGAAACATCAATCAGTGCTGTTGCTAGTAAGCAGCTGTCTGTTCTAGCACCCACTGGAATGAAACTCCTCAAAGTCTCAATGAAAGACTATGAGACACCTCAGAGAAGAACTCCTGTGAGTGCTGTGTAGGAGCTCCCAGCAGTACCAACACATACACTGTTAACAGCATGTCAAATTATGACTCCAGCTTGGCAGGCAGGGGGAACATCCTCCCCCCAACCCCAGCTACTGCTTACCAAACAGGGCCTTAAGAGAGCTAAAGTAACTCTTCCAACTTTAAGTATTTGAAACCTTTGTTACCTCTCTTTATCTTATAAGGGTAAAGAGGCTAAAATCTCCCCTGGTCAGCTACACATTGCCCTCTCGCACTGGGAAGGATTGATTAGCCTTTGATATTTCCATGTTATCAGCCTGACATAATTGGAGATTACAATATACTAACAAATCATAATACCTAAGAAAGAAAACATGTTGTAAAGCTCTTCTTACATGCTTAACTTCCTACTGAAATCTTGGCCCAGTTAACCTGTTAGAGAAGTTGCATATTATGGTGAAACACATCCTTTTATGAAGTAATTTAAATCACTGGCTATGTGTTCTTCATGCACCCCAGCAGTAAGTATTAACCTCTCGGTGAGGCTACTGGCCGGCAAATGGGAATTGGAATCTCTTTCCTCTCCAGAGCTCAAGCACAAACTTGTCACTTCTAAATACACTCAGAATCTTGCTCTGCTGATTAAAGTCCACCCACCATCATGACAGCACGATTGTGCATGTATCAACTAATACAGCCTAACAAATTATCATCCCACCCTTCCCTAAGCCCCCAGTACAAAGCATTATCTGGTCATAAGCAGCTTCTGTATCACACATTGCAAAATTTCTTACCAGTACATCTGTCAAATAATCTACACTGTAGTTCTCGCCATGCCTTCGTGCTTTGCCATTTACTGAAAGGGTATAGTTATAGTACTTCGAATTTTTCTCCTGTGAAAAAGAAAAGTGACATAGATAGTTACACAAAGTAATATGTACATTGATCGCTTGCAATAATCAAGATGAGCTGTCCACAAGCATTTGTCAAATAGATTATGAGCATTTCCCATAAGGATACCGCAAGAATCCTCAGAAGTCTCCAACAACAAAACTTATTTTAGTACTATCTCACACTGTTTTGCCTTTACAAACTGGTGTTTTTCTCCAGGCACTCAGTAGGAGTAGCCTTTGTGAAAGCCAAGGATCTGATATGTAAGAGAGGAAAAAAGGGAAGATAATTTGCATTAAGCTGTTAGATGCTCTTTGCCTGCTCTTTCATGACCAGCAAAGTTAGAACTCAAGTTGGATTACAAAGCAGCCAAAATTCAGTATTTAAAAAAAAAAAAAAAGGAATAGTCACATACCAAAGCATACCAAAAACTCCATCCAGGAGGAACGTGGCCTACTCCCCCTGCATCCTCTGCTCCATACTGAAAAAAGACAGAGCATGACTCACAGTTTCAATTGTGACAAATAAAAGCTAGAAATTATGTTTCACGTTCATGTGGTTTCATTCAGCACTAGTCAGAAACCATGTTAAGACAAACTCAAATTCAGAATGGGGAAAAACATATATATACACATATAACAACACATGTAGAGCCTGTTAAAGAAACCAGGGTTCCATAACTAGAAAAACAATAACTGAAATCTTGGTAATCACAAATAAAATTTAAATACTATTCCCTACTGTACTCTGCTTGTGAAAATACGCAGAAATCCTGGAGAACATATGGTACATCATCAGGTAACAAGAAGTGTTCAAAACATCCACATGACAACACACTCTTAGGCTTTGTGACAGCAGTTCACAAGATACTACAGAAAATTTGACACAGACCAACAGCCTCCTTCATCCTCCCCAAATCGGGGTAGGAACTTGAAGCAATGCTAGCCTATTGACACCTCAGTGCCAAATAATCTACAACTAGCCTTTAAGACAGCAAAAAAGGGAAAGTAGCTGCTGAGTCAGTGCCAAACTCAAAACAGAGGGTGCCTCAGAGCAACACAATGGGTTTTCTCAGGGCTGCTCTCTCCCATCTACATGGCTCGCCTAACTGCAGGGATGGGAGACTCTGCTGAGTCAAGGGATGCTCAGAGGAAGCCAGTTAAGTTTCCCTTGCCCTTGCTGCACCAGGAACATCAGCATAAACAAATTCGTGCCTGGCCATGAAAATTCATGTTCCATTATATATCATATCACCGACATTTCCCACCAAGAGATGTAAGGAAAATAAAACTGTTAAGAACTCCGGAACTCGTCTAGCTCCAAATTCAATTCCATCACACAAGAGGAACATGTGAATCTTAGTGTTCTCAGTTCTGAATTTCACATCTTACCATAAACTACTAGAAACCATAGCCTAGTTAAAAAGCGAAAAACCAAAAGCACACATATACAAGTGATTTAATAATAAAGTGTTGGGTGACTGCTGTAAGGAGCTCTGAAAATACCTGTTCGCTCAATGAATTTGCCTCAGTGGACACAATTTTTAAGATACCATACTGACTGCTAAAAAGAAAATAGTCTTCTCATGAAGAGGAAATGTCAATCAGGAATATTGAGACAAATCAAATTTTTTCTTTAATGTTATTCTAACATAGGGCACAGTCTGGCGTGGCTTGATGGGTTCCTTCAGTACCATATGCCAAACATCTATCCCTTTCCTCCAGTCATTAAAATCATCATCTCTAAAAACTGACACATTTAAACATATAAAAAAAGCCTTTGGATTCTATCACTCCTTCAAAATTAACTCTAAAAACATTCTGATACCTACCGAACCTGAATTTTGCCAAATTAGAGATCTGAACTTTACAGCATATTTATCCCATCTGAACAAAGAGAAGCATTCATCCAAGTAACACCATATTATACACTTTGGAAACCCACCAAATAGAAAAATCCTTGAATGCTTTAAAAAGATGGACCAGTGCACATACACTTTAATCCAGGAAAAAAGAATAAAGGGGGGTGGGGTGCACAAAATACCTCATTTAAATACTTTCCAGCAAAGAAAGTTTGATAACCACACATAGCTTTGAGCAGCGCTGGGAAGGTGTATGGTTCTTGAATCTTCTGCCATAACTTGCTGCTACAGTTCCCTTCCAGAGTGTTATTGACAACATGATGATTATGTGGATATTTTCCTGTTAAAATGCTAGCTCGACTGGGACAGCAAAGTGCACTGGGAACATACTGGAAAAACAGAATGAAGACAGATAAGACTGACACAGTAAAACAATTTCACAACAAAATTTATAGTTTTTAAATATCAGCTAACAGGTTGATTAAAATGATCATCAACATTAAAACCTACTTCCTTCTGGACAGACAGAATTACGTCCCAAGTATTTACAGTACTGAAAAGCTATATGTGAAACCAGTTTCAGGTCTCTGGAGCACATGCTCTTCAACCCCTCACCATGAGGTTAGACATGGCTCTTGACCAGGAGCGAGAATCCATTAAAAACAGTGTTTGCCCAGGGATTCACCCCATTATTTTAGCCATGGAGACACACTAGAATATGACAAGACTGAAATGGGTTTTCATGGTGCACGAAACTGATGAAAGCTTTAAATAGTTACGTTTAATGTGTCTCAGTTTGTAATAAAAATACTCAGACTATGCAGTTTTACTTTAGTTTAAGGAAGTCAGCACAAGTGCTCTCAGGAAGTGAAACTTCCCTTCACAGATTTTGGACATAACCTTGAGTTATAGTCATTTTGAGACCTAAAAGCAATTAGAGATTGAATTTTAAGAAGCCCACAACCATAGGCACAGACTTCATAAAACTTCTACAGCTTTGAGACCTCGGATGACCCGAGATAGAGAGTTCACAAATGCCTGCAACCTCAGAAGCTCAAGGAGTTAATGCGAACACTTACTGCATTTAGGAAGGTTATTCCCATCTGTGCAATGAGAGCATTAGTCTTCTTTAAGGGGGTCTGGAAGGAAAACACCAAAAGGGTGTCAGCTAAAATGGCAAGGGTGCCAGGTAAAGCAGGGGACTCGAGGCAGACTACCTGAAAGATGCCCCATCACCACGGCTTTTAGGCACCACGCAACCAAGCCGCTTCTTGGCGGGGCTGGGAGCGCCCACAGCGGTGGCACAGGTGCGGGCAGTTCCCAGGGGTGCCTGCAGCAGCACCGCAGGCAC
>VWZF01006235.1:2370143-2392880 GCA_013396755.1 Sclerurus mexicanus | reverse complement strand
GGTGCGGTGCGGTGGAAGGGGCCGGTCCCGGGGCGCGGCGGCGGCGCGGGACATGGATGCGGGGGAGGCCGGCGCGGGGGGCCGGGCGGGGAGCAGCGCCGACAGCCTGGCCGAGGAGGAGGAGGACGAGGAGGAGGAGGAGGAGGAGGGTGGTCCTGGCAGCGGGCGGTCCAGCCGCACCTCGTCGCTGGTGAGCGGGCTGCTCACCGAGCTGTACAGCGCCGCCGAGGCCGCCAGCCCCGCGGGCACCGCCCGCGCCCTCCGGCAGCTGCAGCGGCGGCCGAGCCAGGCCGAGTACCTGCGGCTCAAAGGTACGGCCCGTCCGTGCGAGCCCTGCCCGCGGCGCAGCTTCCTGCACGGCCCGGTCCCGCCGGCGCCGTGCCCGCCCCTTTGCTCCAGGTCCTCTAGGAGCGACAGTGAGGTCACCTGCTCTTAGCTTCTGTGACAGGTTGCACAACCTTTGGTGCTTCTGCGAGTCCGGTGCTTTTCCTCACAGTAATGAGCCAAACACCAGTTTTAATTTCTTTCCTTTTTTTTTAAGCTAAGTCCCCTATTTTCTTAATCCAGAAGAGATGCTGTGCATACGGTGTCATAAAAGGTAGTTGTTTCTTCAGGTCCTTTTAGTTCTAGTGGACTTAAATTAAACCGGATAATTGTAAGGCTTATTTGCAGGTTGGCATGTCTTCTAGGGGAAAAAAAGCGTAATAAAAAGTGTGAATGCTATAGTCCAAATGCTACATTAACCAAGCTCTAGATTAAATTTTCAAAGAATTCTCACGAAAGCTAAGTAGCCTCAGCAGGGCGTGTTTGTGAGGGAATGAGTCTTGCAACTCCAAGCTGAAGTGGGCTGCACAAAGGCCTCTTGTCCCTTGGCGTTTAATCATTCCTGCTTTTGATGAGGAAAAAAAAAGAGGTGAACAAACGTGCCTGTTTTTCAGACCTGTGCAAACAGCTGTCCACTTCCGTGTTTGGCTTCTTAATGAGATGATACGCCAGCTGATGTTACTAGGATGTAGCTGAAGTTCTTCCGTGTGTCCTGTGGCAACTTGGGACTCAGCAAAAAACTAGATTGTTCAGGAATATATTTTGTAGTATTTCAACTTATCGCTTTTGCTGCAAAGTTAATTATTTTTACAGGGACAACTAACTGGCATGAGTGGGAAAGAAAAAAACAGCTCACTGCTTGTGTGGTGACAGTAGAGGTCAGCAGGAATGCAACTTAATTTTTTTTCTCTCGAAATCCATAGATTTATTTTTAAATCACCTTGCCTGGTACAAGTGATTGGGAGTTTCAGCTGAGCAGCAGGTGCTGAAACAGGGTGGTGTCTATAAAATACAGGACTGTTTTGCCACTGGTTCCACTCCCCTCTCAGCCGTACTTTGCTCTTCACTGGCCCGTGACTGGTGGTCATTTCAGCCTAATTTGTCCTTTTCTTTAAGCTCTCCGGAATTTTTGAAAAAGTTTTGCCACATGAGCTGAGCTTACAATGAGTTTACCACCCCACTAATAGTAGTTTTTCCTGGCTGCATAAATATTTTTCTCATTAGATCAGGTTACCAAAGTATGGATTTTTTGCATTGATTTTCCCTCTGGCGTCAGGGGCAGGGTTGCATTGAAAGTGATAGGATTTGAAAACCTAGCTGCAGGGAGCAGACAGCTGTGTAGATGCTGGTGACATGGTCATCATGTGATAAGCAAGACCCCCACTGGTGGGGTGGCCTCTGGGAACAGAGCAGAGAAGTCAGAAAAATTAATGAACTTAAGATACCTCCCCAACAACTCCCTTTTCTGGACCTGAAGCTCACTGCATGGAGGACAACAGGAGTATTAGAAGGAAACTGAGACATTTGGGTGAACTAAGGGGGGTCTGGTGGCGCTGTGACTGACCAGGGGAAATAGCTGAGGCTGTGACTGAAGCTGTCCCTTGTGTCTTGGTGAACAGAGTGAGCACTTAGTGCTTATTCTAGGCTTGCATTTGTAGCTTTGCAGGCAGCTTCTTGAACATGTTTTCTTGAACAAATGCACCTCTTTCCTATGCACAGGCAGCTTCTGGAAGGTACTAGATATAAAATCTACCCTCTGGTTGGTTGCACTACTGTTGGTATATTCTGGCTACATCTGTCATGATCCTATGAATGTATAACAGCATAATTATTAAGATTAATACACTATGCAATAAGTGGAAGTAATTTAGTTTAAAAGAAAATTAAAGACACTGGCTCAGATCCTGAAAATGTTTATAATTTGGAATTACCCCAGTAGATAGAACTTGTAATTTATAGAAAGCTTGTATATGTAAATGTCCATGGGGCAAGTCCTTTTGCATGTCAACTACAATAAGCCTGTTTGTAAGCATTTTGGCCTGTACTGAAATTGTTTTCTCTGCTTGTTGGCAGATGTTGATGAATTAACAACTGTAAAACGAGAACTGAGTTACAGAATTTCTGTTCAATCAGCCAAGTTGCTTCGTCTTCTGAAGCAGAAAGACAGGCTTGTACAGAAAGTCCAGAAGAACTGCGACGTCGTCACAGCTTGTTTACAGGCAGTTTCCCAGAAACGATGTAAGTACTTTCTGTGTACTAGTGTAAGTAGTTTATTTCATTAACACGGGCAGTATTTCATTCAAACCCTCACACTTGACTTAAAGTCAAGAGGTCAGGCTATGCTATTTCTTAGATATGACTGGCTCCTAGTGGTGTCAGTGGCACCTGGAAACAGTCAAAAGTTCAACTAGCTCAGCTGGGTAAGCTGCCGAAGCCTCAGCTGTGGGTATTGCTGTGGCACCCTCACTGTAGGTTGCCTGCCAGGCTTTTTCAGCTTTAATTCACAGAAAATCTGAGTTGAACTCTTTTTTTGTTTGCTTACTGTGTGTAGCTGTGTGCTTTCATACGGTTATAAGGGAGATGCTAGAAATTAAAATTATTCTCACTGGCAGCATATGGAATTGTATTCCAAGAGTGTTGTTAGTGACATGTAACTCCTTTCTATCAAGCTGATCAAAGATGAGGAGTATTAGTAAAAACAAGCCTACTTCCTTCAAATCCCTTAATCAGTACCAGTGTTTTGAGGGTTTCTGAGAGAGAGCATGGAAAAGAGAAGAAACTTTGCTCTTTCATTGTTTGGCCTTTTTTTCCAATCCAGTGAAACCTTTTTGTTTGACTTGGCAAAGATGTCATCTTAAGATAGGCTGAAGTGCTTTTGGTAGTTCTGATAAAGTAAAACTGCATGTAACGTCATGTGTAAAAATAAATAGAAATTATGCCTTTAGAAGGGACATGTGAAAATAACCTAATGTTTCCTGTCTTATTTTTTCATTAACATGCGGCGTGACAGGTACAGAAATGTTCAGGTACAGTAAATAAAAGCATGGTCTTTTCATAAAAATGTCTGCAGGAGCTTTGAGATGCATGTAAAAATTTTATTAAAAGAATTTTACTGTAGTGGCATGTGCTAATGTAGTTTAATTAAGGGATTGTCTATTAATGTGAAACTTAATTTTTAAGTATTTGGAAGTGTACCTTTGTTTCACTTGAACATGGCATGTAAGTTCTTGGCCATCATGTGCTAGGTAGGCATATTTCCTCTTCTTGAAAACTCGTTATCATCAGCTTGATAACCAAGTCCTCAGTGCCATTAACATGTAAGCAGATACTGTCGTCTCTTTTTAAATGAGACTACTTGAATTTTGTGTGTTTTGAGTATTTAGAGAATTTGACTGTAAATTCTGAAGGTCTGAGCCTTATTTGTTAGGTAAAAAGATGTTGACTGAAAGGGATGTGGATTTCACATGAATGTAATGTAATGTCTGAATGTAACTTTGTAAGTTTCAGGTACCATTTTACACTGAAATTAATGGGGCATTATGTTTAAAATGTGCTGGTAACAACTGAGCTGAAGTAATGCATTTTATTGTCTAATATCCATGAATGTGCATGCAGGTTCTTGAAGATTATGTGTAGGTTTGTGTATTTCTTTTCTTTAATTATTAATATAGCATACTTACCCAGTGTTAATTTTCAGCTTATATTTCTCAAAAACTGGATGGCACCAAAAACTTATTTTTTTCTTGCTTTATTGTCTAATCCAAAACCCTTGGGATGTGTTGAATGACTTCTGATAACTTCTGATTGTTATAACTTCTGATAACTTGCTTTGGAATAGATTGAGACCATGTTTTTACTGCTCAGTATAGATATACTAACATACTGAGAATGCAGGAATAAGCTTTTGCTGTAAGATGTACAGTTTGAAATTTCTTGATAATCATGCCTTTGAGGTAATGTTTGATAACAGCTGTCCAAAGGCCGGCACAACTGATCTTCTTCCCTTCAGCTGTTTATACCTGGCCTCGTACTATTTCCTGGGAAGTACTAGGAACCTCTGTGTTGAAATATAATGAGTCAAATTGGAGAGGTGATCAGGTAAACTAATTTCTTTTCTGTAACAGTTCCCTGTTTGCAGTTTCTTCAGAAGGTGGTAGAAGTGGCTGTATAGGAGAAGTAATTGCTTAGAGTAGCTTGAATATGTAGTTAAGTTCTAAAGTTTCTGCAAAACTTACACTAACAGTGGAAAGATCTATTTTCTCATCTTTTAGCTGTAAAAAAAAAGAGATCATTTAATCTGCTGGAACATTAAAAATTTCAAACCTCCCTCACTGCCTCAAAACGTAAGAGTTTTTCTGTTCACTAAAGCCCTTGGAAACTAGATATTCTATAGACTACCTTCTCACTTTTAAGTGTTCGAAACACTATTATTTCCTAAAGTTTTGTTATTCTGGGTTTTTCTGATGAAGGAAAATACTTGCAGCATAATGTTATGTGCCATAAAGCTTTATAAGGTGCTTTCATATTGAGGATTAACATTACGACATCCTGTAAAGTGATAAATTAAGATTTCTTGGTGTTGTGTTATCATTCTAATGTTTCAAAATATGAGTGATTCTTCACCTGATTTATACAGAGTTTCATTATATGTTTATACTATTGTTGCATTGGGCATTTTTTTCCCCACACAGTCAAATGTCTGTATAGAGGTAGAACTCTAGTTTTCAATTAACTTTAAGTTCACATTCCTATGCTACCTTTAGGCAATCTGTACAGACCGATTGCAAACAAATACTGTTTCATGAAGTCATGTCAGATGCTTTTTGAATACTGCTTGACAGATTAACTCCTAAGGATAACTTCAGTTTGTTTAGAAATTACAGATTGGATACCTTCTTTTCTCATGAAGTCTCAATTGTGCTTCAGTCTGCTGTTATAGAGAGGAAAAAAACCAGATACTGTTTAAAAAACAGTATGCTTGAAACCGTGTTCATTGTCTGAAAGCTCAGGGTCTGTGAGTTTTGCAGCTCAGGCAGGGAGGCATCCCCTGCTCAGTCTTTGACCCGTGCGGGTGCTTGGTCTCTGCTCAGTGCACAGAAGAGGCCTGGCCCCCTCAGCAGCTTTGGGAGCCCACGTCTGGCTTGTTTGTGCTTCAGAACCACCAGTATTCAGCACAGGGCACGCAGCATTTGAACCCCTGAGTGGATGGAGTAAATGTGGAGGAACAAGCAATTATCAGGGACAACTTCATAACTTACTGTGTTTCTCATTATGTGGTCGACCCCTGTCCCTGGTAGGTGAGGCATGTTTTGCATACAAATAGGCACTACCGCAGAAAATAAAATTCACTGTAGAGTGAAATGTATTTTGGCCAGATGCGGGAATGGCTATGGCTGTGTTGAGGGAATATAAATTGTTCTGTTCAGTATGTGGTAAGATCAGTACACTGTGCTGTACTTCTAGTTTGTAAGATGTGTGACTCACCATTTCAATAAAAATTCTTTACCCAAATTTAAATAAAATACTCCAATGAAAAAAATCAGTAAGAGAGAAATCACAGTGATGGCCTGATGGCAAACATGGCACATGTTTCTCTTACTCTTGTGATCTTTGACTTATTTGGGGTAAGAAGATATAAGTTTGTTCTGGAGCACTGTAGACTACTTCAGCTCCATCTTAGAAACTAAGCAGACTGTTTTATGCACTTAATTGTATCCTTTTCGAAAAGCAGAATTCAGTAAAAAAATAAATTACGGTTTTGCAGCTGATATCTAAAGAATATGCAAAAGACATCTCTGTCTCTTATCTCCCTGTATTTTATATAGTGACAGCTTGCCTAAATTACTGAATACATTTTGACTGATCAAGTTGTAAACCAGCAGTTCCTTGAAACACAAAATTTGCTTGCTTGTCATTTTAATTAAAAAATCCCAACCAACCACCCAAAAAAACCCCCCAGCAACCCAAAGTAAAAACATTTATTATCTATAAATTATTTAGAAGCAAAATCATCCAGCTCAGTTGTAACTCAGCCTGGCTGGAGGCAAGCAGGAATACTTAAATCTGATTCAATATAAAGTAAGGTGAAGTTATGGTAATGGAAAGTTCATTAATATTCTCTTGTATTTTCAGTGAAGAAATAATTTTAGTAGAAAATTTCCTCAAAATATAAAGAATTTGGTGCTGTATAGCTATGGTGCTATGTACCTACAATAACTTTAAATGGGTCTCATGCCATGTTCAGAAAGACAATATTGTCTGTTGTAATACTTGTTTAGAAACTAAGATTAAAGTATTATTCTTCTGCTATTTCAGCATTGCTTCCTGCATAGAATTCTCTGAGATAACAATAAGCATTAGCTTTCTAGTTTTTCTTTTCCTCCTCCTGGTTGGATTTCTACTTGCAGAGCCAGTAGAGGGAGACAGAATATTTTATTTTGTGCAGAAATAGAGGTGTGTCTCTGGTTTTCTTAGGTTGATGGCTTTCATATTCTTTCTTAAAACATGAAAAGAAGTGCTTTACAAATGTGGTCAAGCAAGAACTGAATGAAAAGATTTAGCATCAGGCTGTCAAATAAACGTTGTTTATACAGGAAATATTAGATTTCATATATGAAGTAGTTGAAAAATGGTGAAAAATGGCTTTTTAATTATAACTGAGATAATTAATTCCCACATGCTTGTGGAGGTTATTCAGAAGCTCCTGATGGAGTGAGCTGAATGTTTTGGAGTTCAACTACAGAAATTCAGAAGGTTATGTCTATACTTATTAGCACTGTTAGTGATCTCTTTGAGTGCATCTTAATTGCATGGAAATCCAGCACAAACTGGCATCATCTGGGCACAGATTGGTACCCTGAGTGTCCTTGAGGGGTGG
This sequence comes from Sclerurus mexicanus, assembly GCA_013396755.1. Classification (NCBI taxonomy): domain Eukaryota; kingdom Metazoa; phylum Chordata; class Aves; order Passeriformes; family Furnariidae; genus Sclerurus; species Sclerurus mexicanus. The sequence goes on along the minus strand of VWZF01006235.1, from coordinate 2,385,679 downwards.
ACAATTTCCTGGTAGAAGACTGGGCCATGAAGTCTTCTGAGCTTCTGAGAGTGAGTTACCGTCTCTGTAGCATCAATTTTTCTCACAGGGTATGGAACTCAGAGGAAAATAGGAAAGCATTGCTTGATGTTTCCGTGAATTCGTTAGGAGAGAACTGGACAAAGTCACCATCATTGTGTGTCTCTGGAAAAGTGTAACTTAGATATGCAAAAGTACTCACAAATCTAGATTAAATTTTTGTTTTCTCATTCCCTCTCTCCCTTTAGTTTCAGTCCTGCTGCATATGTGTCCTGTCCTATCTTTTTTTTTTTCTTCCAAACTCTTTATTAGCTTTGCTTACTTGATCCAGTCTTTAAATATTGGACTTCTCAGCCCTGCTGCATTTTTTTTTTCCCATCCCTGTGTCTTGTCTACCCAGACTGCTCCCCAACCTTGAGTTTTCTTCACATTGTTCCTTGGTCTTCTTCATATGTTCTTCCTTGTCTTTTTCCTGCATGCACTAATTGTCTATCACATCCATCCCTCCTCTTCCCTCAACATCTGTTACAAAACAAAAGCAGAAATTCACAAATTCCTCAATATGGGATGCTTTTGAGATTTGGCTGGACAAGATGCTAGGCCATCTTGTCTAGACCCTTCTTTTGCCAAGAAAGGTTGAACCAGATGATCCTTGAGGTCCCTTTCAACCTGGTATTCAGTGATTCTGTGATTGATATTGCTCTGGATCAGATGCCTCTTAACATGGGGCAAGCATTACATGTGTAATACAGGCAGATCAAATTTTTCCTGTGGCTTATCTGTCTTTTCCCACTCACTCCCCAGTAATTTGATGTACTCTTAGAGTTGCATAAATATGCTTTAACCTGGAACACTTCAATTGCTCTGGTTTAATTTTTTTATTTATGAAGAGTTGTGTTACTTAGTGAATGCTGCTACTATGGCAGTTTTGACCTACCCATCTTCCCCTAAATCTCCACTGTTATAAATTAGGGGGCTATTTTTAAGCTCATATTTGATTTTCATGTTCTTCACTTTAACATCTGAAATATATTTCAAAGTGAGGATGTTCTGTATTAAAAGAAAAATAAGTAATGTCTGTGCGATTTCCAGTGTTAAAAGAGAGACTATAATGCATGTGCTGTGCTCATCTCCAACTCTGGATTTCCAAGTGGATGTGAAACAGGTCATTCATTTAAAAAACTATTTGTCATTTTCAATGTGTTGATCTAATACATTTTAAATTTAATTCAGTAGCTCTGATATTTGGAGGCAGATGAATCTGCTCCAATAACTTTTTATAGCAAGAGCCATTTAACTGATCTATCAAAAGTGCATTCCTTTTTTGATGCGGTTAACACAGGAGGTTTACTTCTTATACAGTCTGATTTCATGTGAGTCATTCTCAAATGACTTAATTGGCTGCATGTTTCAGTTCAGTAGCTTTCCTATTACCTCATCTGTATTTGTGTGCTTGGCTACATTACTAGCCTACCCTTTGTGGGTGCTAATGAATTTGATCCTTTACACTGATGCTCTAGCTTCTTGAAATGCATACTTTCGAAATGTTTCTTGTGGCTACTTCTTGTTTTTCCAAATGAATTGTTGTTAATTTAGTTCTACCTGATGTTTTGTCCTTTGAAGTCTTCTTGTGGAGAAAGGAAAATGGAATGAAACACAATCATGAGTTTGAAAATGTCATAGTTACCTTGTTTGTTTAAACTGTTGCCAAAGGTAGGCTGAATTTTATGGTCAGTTGCCTTCTTGCAGCAATATGTGTGTAAATAAAGAGAATATTGCTATTGATTTTTAATTATTGCTGATTTCCTCAGACTGTTAGTTATGCTGCATAGAGTGAAGGCTTTCTCTATTATTTCAGCTCAGGGTGTGGAGGTGGGCTGAGCACTAGTTAGCAAGGGTTTTCTGATCAATTCTGTGTCCTGTGCTGGTTTTCAAAGAATGAAGTAACGGAGCAGTTAGAAAAGGAGAGAACCTGTAGGGATGCTGAAGCTTGGCTCACTGGGGATGGTAGCTGTGTGCTTGGTCCATAAGCTGCATTGGGCCACTGGGCAGCAGTTCTTTTGATCTGGGTGGGGAAGTTCACCTGCTGGTCCCTTGGGATGGGCTGTGCACAAGGGAAAATGGCTCTAGATGCAAGTGTGGTCTTAACATGATGTTCATTGTTATCCAGAATTATTAATAAATTGTGTGTTGTTAAAAAATATTACTGGAGAACCCTTCAAGAGAGCATAAAATTAGATGCCATTTGAATAACATATTTCATTCAACTTCCGTGAGCCAAGATTCTGGGAAGTTCGAAAGCTTATTCTGTTGCAATGGGAACCTGGACTGAGAAGGATTACTTTCTTTTTAGCACTAGAATTGGAAGAGAAGGACCGCAAACAGCAACACTCATTGCTATGCATCAGGTCATGAAAAAATGTTTCAATGAGTAGATGTGTGTCATGTTTAGTCTTTGCTAATGTAAATTAGATTGAATATTCTGCGTATCAGTTACTCTAGGAGAAAGAAAAGTGAGTATTGTCAAACATCATACCAGCTATGTGGAATGCAGACTGACAACTAATCACTAACAGAAGAATCCTGAGGAGTTTTTAGATAGTGAATTCCATGGTTATTTTCTTTGGATGAGAATATCATCCTGGAACTGGTCTTTGAGCAGCACAGCCAGGACTCAGGTTGTAGTTTAACAGAGCAGCAAGTCAATAAAATTCTGGTACAGCACTGTGCGCTTTCTCACAGGATATACTTTTAGAGAACTATCAAATAAGTTCCCAGACTTAAAGTGCTGCTGATGGGATGTGCACAAGAGAGCATGATCTTGTAAGTAATGAATTTTAACATCCTTGATCACTTGATGAGCAGTTGCATTGCTAAGCCCTACTGGGAGAGACCACCCCACTTCACTGTCTCCAACCAGCTCTTCAGGATAGAAGAGCTAGCTGCAGAAAGCTGACTGATACGGGAATCTATGGAAGCCCTTGGATGGCTAATTAAAAATACTTCAGCTGACTGCCGTCTTCTCTTGCCAATATTCTCCGCTGTGAAAACAAAGCTGTAATACAAATTCTAAATTGGCAAACTGTCCAGTCAGTTTCCTTACAAACCTGTCAAATTGTGTGATTGTGCTGATTTGGTATCCCTGAGAGGTCACTTTGTTGCTAGTTTTAGTTTCTTAACTCCCAAGATGAAGCAAAATTTCTTTACTTTTCTGGTGTTGAAAAGAAGATGATTTTTTTCTTTTACTGGAAAGAAAGAGGCTGGATTTGCTGTCTAATTCCGTTATAATCTTGACTCAAAAGTTTTTGTGATCTGTGCCACTGCAGAATATCGGATTCAAGAACTAAGTGATTAGAGCATACAGAATCCAGAATGCTCACTCTGAGGGAAATTTTGCTTTAAGGAAACAGCAACCAAAATATCTTGTTCCAGCATGAAATAGAACACCCACTCACAAAAGTCACTTGCTTATGAAGCAAAATTCTGAAAGCTTACATTTAGAACTAAAATGCTTTGTTCAGATGCCTTTTTCATTTCACGTTATGTAATGAGCCATTTTCAATTAAGGTGATAAAATGTTTAGTCCTAAAAAGAGTCAACATTATGCTTTTAGCATTTGGAAATATGTTTTCATCAAAGATTACAATTTGCTGTGAAGGACTTTGCTTTCCACAGGCCGATATTTTATGGCAGAACTTTCCATTAAAGTGGTTCCAACCAACTTTGTTACAGAGATCTTCCTGGGACTGTGCAGCCAGCCATCTCTGCAGCTCACTACCTGGCTGCTCAGCACTGGCACAGCCAGGCTGGTTAGAGAGCTGAGGAACCCACATGTGCTCCTAAGCCATGTATTTTCCTTCTGAGTCTTTAGGGATTATATGAATCCTTACTTTTCTGTGTCACATACTTTTCTAACTTCTTTGTCCCTAGCTCTCACCACTGAAGTGTCTTACCTCCATCAAAAATACCTCCCTGCTCTCACAGAACAGATATCATCTCGTATTCCATCATTGATTAAAATTTGAGCAGTTCTTGAAAATGGCTTTTATCATGGACTCCTTCAGCTACATTCTTTAGGATTTAACTAAGCAAACTGTTCTGGTGGCTGCTTCAGCTAGTGTCAGGAACCAGAGGTAGGATTGCCTTTGTTTAGAAACCCTGGGAATCTATTCAGAATCTAAGTACTTACAGTTTCAAGTGACACTGGGCAGTGCTCAGTATCAGCACAGGGTATAAGACTAATACCTGACTGACACTTCTTTTTTCTCCTAAGTGCCCTTCCACTGCTGCCATTAATAGGAAATTAGCTGCATTGGAGTGAGGTTCACTGCTGCTGATAAATTCCTGGGGACAGTGTGGAGCCTGCTGACTAAGAGACCGCTGTGTCCTTGAGGAATGCTGCCTTCTGGCTCACTGCTGCTGCTTGTTTTCCAATTCAGTGAGCTGCTGTGTCTAGAGAGGTGGGATTTTCGTGGGAAAGGGAGATACCAGGGGTTCATGGCTAGGTGGAAGCTGAGCAAAATGAGCATCTGACCTCAGGCACTTGGCTCTGAGAGGAGAGCGCCTTCAGTTCCCCTTTCACTTCTGCCTGTTGAGCATCAAACTTTGCCTCAAACATGCCTCAGCTGTGGTGTCTGTCACTTCTGTGAAATTGAGAGCCATAACCCTGCATCCTTCCATCTCACCCCACGTGGAATGCATGTTCTAGGAAATGGCAGACATCTGGGGTGAGAGTGAAGTAGGGCTAAATTGACCTGTCTGAAGTGTGTTGTGTAGGTGTGTTCTGTAGCTGGCCCCAGCTGCTAAGGTGGAAGGGGCATCCTGTGATAGTCATCTGAGGTGATGAGAGAATCAGCTACTGCTTATCTAACTACAACTAGTTTTCTTTCTTCCCTCCCTAATAAATAGTTCAACAGTATTTGTTAATTATATAGAAACTTGATCAGATAGTAACAGCTGAATGTGATTGCAATACAAAAAGTTATTCTTGCAGAACAGATATTTCATTGCTTATCATGGAATGAACAGTAAATTCAGTAAGTCATTTTGTAAGCAATAATCTGGCTGCAGAAAATGCAGAGTGTTTAATATAGGGATGTATAGAGTCACTATCAAATTCTTTTTCTGCAACATTTGATATAGGATGTTGTAACTATTCTTTGTCAGTGTGCTAGCATCTGTGACAACAGTGAAATTGGTTGAGTTAGTGCTACACCCAAGGCTGTGTTTGTTTTGGGTATGCATACAACTTGAAGGCTGACTGCTTAGCTTCTTTTCCATAGTCTTCTGTGTAACAGTAATCCTCTCACTGTTGCAAAGTCATAGCTAACTTCACAGGCTAAGTTTTGTAATGCATGTAGAGTTTCGAGTTTGCTGAATTACACTTTTCACAACAGCTGTGCCATGAGAAGTTGATGTATTGGGACAGTACTTATATAAAATACTCTCCTAGTATTAGAAATAGGAACTAACATGATAGATTATTGTGCATGGAGCTTTTTGTATTACTTATCAAGTAATACTTGTAGTACTTATAAACTAATTTGCCTGAGAAAAGTGGTTCTCAAACCAGTGATCTTTTATTTCTGTAGTGCTGCAGTAATTTTGGGAGGTGGGATTTGATTAGCTCAAACTGAAGAGGCATGCAGTCACCTGGAAGGAGGACACTGCTGTTTGCTGACAACAGCCAGAACAGCATGTTCTCTGTACAGTCCCTGTCAGTCAGTCATGACACCAGAAATAACTGGCAGACACTGCTGTGGATACCTGACCAGTGGTAAAGTTTGATTAGTCTAATAGTTCCCTGAAAAATGCGAAAAGTTTTTATTTAGTCAGCCAGGGATGTTAAATGAGTTAAATGAGGTGAGGTGCCAATTTCCCTGTACGTTCAGGAAGAGTGTGAAACGGCTCATCCTTCTGCAGCCCAGAGTGTCTGTCTGGGGCAGGGCAAATGTTGGCCATGGAGGGAGGAGTGGGGTGCAGGGCCCAGCTGAGCAAAGGGCTCAGCCCTTAAGTCTGTGTGCAAAAGCAGTTGTGTCTCTTGTTGTGAGGTGTTGTCAGCATCCAGGGTACAACCTAGGAGTTACTTGTATTAACTGGGAATTTGCCAGGAAGCTGGCTGCACAACCAGTGATGCCAAAGACCACGTGGGAAGGAGTGATGTGCAAGAAGTGCACTGGAGTGCATTCATATTTCACCGACTTTTAGGCACTTCTGAACTGACAGCAGATCCCACTCCACTTCCTGCATGTAGTGAAAAGCCATGGCATCTGTGGTAAATGTTGGACAACCAAGATGCAGTGGTTTGCTTGCGTGTATAAACTCAGAGCAGGGTTGGCTGTATGAGCTGCATAACTGCTGTGTGAGCTGCATAACTATCATACCATGCCATTGCAGACTTCAGTCTTTGACAAACTTTTAGATGTGGAAACAGCCTAAGAGAAAAGGTTGAGTGATTAGATTATATGCATAGTCTTTCACACTTCTGTAGCTTAGCACTGCCTCCTCTTCTCTTCTGCTGGGGGGTTACACTTCAGTATAAGTAACAGTGCTCTTCTTTTCCCCACTGAAATGCCCTTTTTTTAAAAATTTTTTCTTAAGCCATTGTGAACTTGTAGGAAGGTTAATGGGGGTTCGCTGAAAATACGCAACAGGGTACGTGGCCTTTAAGTAACACAGATGCTCCGAGTGAGTGGCACATGCTAAACATTCTTTGGTCAAGTTAGTCTTTGAAGAAAAGATTTCCTGGATACTGAAGATCAAATGGAGGATAACAACTGCTTGGGTTAATTAGTGCTAGGAATAGATTGATTTATGGAGCATCAGGCAGTGCCAGCAGCTATGTTTCTGCAGCTTTGTGAGATAAGTGTGACATTTGAAAACAAGATGCTAGAAAAGTGGGCTGTGAATTTAGTCCATTTGGATTCACAGTCCTGCTTATAATTCTGTGCTGGAGCAGCTTTGGAGGAGGAGTTAAACAAGAACCTCAGATTTTTAAAATGCTTTTCTGCTTGAAGCTATTAATAATCTGAATTTGACTTATTGAGCAGTAAATGAGTGCTCCTGACATACCCTTGAAATTTGCCAAGGAAGCCAAGTCTGTATTCCATCTTCATATTATGTCATCTTAGAAACCTTTAATTTATATCTTTTTTCTTAGTAAAACTTCTTACTATGTTTTACCAGTAGTGAAATGCTACCATCTTAAAATCACACCAGCCTGGTACTGATCAATATGTTTTCCCTGCCATCCATACAATGCATATGGCCAAAATACAGAGCATAAACAGTTTTTGGTTCTTGGGTTGGATTAGGCATCATTTTAATGTGGGGTGGGGTATTTTGTATGTGGTTTTGATTGTTTGGGGGTTTTTTTCCCCAGTATGTTACTGGTAATTTCTTGTCTCATCCAGTGTTCATTATTTTGAATAGATACTGGGCCTTAGGTCCTGAAGGAAAAATTACTATACAGTGAGACTAAAAGAAGTCAGAGTGTGGGGAGTAATCAATGTACAAAGGTGATGTGTTTTTTTTTTAAATATACTAATCTGAAGAATTAAATATTGCTACTATTTATAGTAATGTCTAGAGAGGTCCAGTAAAGTCAGAAACCTGTTGAGCTGGACAAACTGGACATCATTGGACAAACACATGTTATGAGGGTCTTTGAAAACCATAACAAGACAAGACTACTTGAAGGCTAGTGGAAGAAGCCTGTGTTCAGAGAAGTGAAGTGAGTTGTCCAAAGATATGCAGTAGTAAGTAAACAATCAGAACTTTGGTGACTCCATGCTTGCATGGTGTTGTACATACTCAAAATCAGTTTTAACAGCTCAAAACTTCAGTACTAAATGAACCTTTGATTAATCCTGAACACATCCAATTCTATAAACTTGTCCAGTAAGAGTGGGTTATGATCTGAAATTTTGTCATTTAACTGATCAGTATAAAAGCTTTGAGTAGTAATGTTATGAGAACTGATAAATATTTTTGTCTCTTCATCTCACAAATTTCAACCAAAAAACTGTGTCAAACCTGCTTAGATGTCTAATGTGTATACTTTTTTCAGGAAGAGCAGGTAGTAGTTTGAGGTTATTCTTTGCTAGCTGCTTCCATTTCCAACACTTGGAGAGTATGCTCTGTGACGCTATGGCCCACATGGGAGATGAAAGGAATTAGGTGGTCTGGAGGACTTGGAGTTGCAATAGCTTCATGCGCATGCAAAGCTTCCTTTTAGAAACTAGTGGCATCTGCAAAGGGGAACCAGTGTATACGTGATCAAAGAACTTGGGTGGTGGTGCAGGACTTCCTATTAATTGTTCAAGGTTTGTGGTTCCAAGAGCTCTTATGGGGCTTATATGAGCTTCTCTTGCAGTCAGCACCGTTCCCGTCCCCAACCCTAGAAAGGGTCTTGTTTCTGTTCCTGTATAAGAGAGAGAGCTCTGTCCATGGAGGCCATGTGTAATGGGAGAGGGAGAATCCGTGCTAGAAGCCAGACTCTTATCCTTGGGAGCGCAGGACCAGCCTGTCTCTTTGCTGTGTCTAATGAAAGCCTTCCATGGACTGAGCCTAGGCTTTGATGGATGACCTTAGCATTACTGCAAAGAAGTACTAAACGTCTAAAAACGTTAATGTATGAATATGGTCTTGTTTCCATAATGTTTCCTGGCCCAAAGCAAAGACATTTTTTTCAGTCTAAAATCTTTCAAAGTGTTTGGTCTCTGGATAAATCTTGTCTTGGAGACATAGGATCATTTTGGTTTCTTTCATCATGTTGGGGGGATTAAAATCTTGCTGTTTCTGAAACAGCAGTTCAGATCAATGAATCTGGCAATTCACACTGTAAAATCAAATTTCTATACAAGGTGCTAAGAAAATCAGATTCTAATAAAGGAAGAGCAGTTCAGTTTTAGAGCTGGGGCCTGCTATGGCCTCCATTCTTCTGCAGATGTTATCCTAAGCATAACTCCAAATCATACCTGTCAGAATTGTTTTTTCATGTATTTCATGAGATTTCCTGCTGACTTGATTTATTTTTTTAAATTGCCATGTAGCTTTTAAGCCGGATTCTGGGGTGTGAGTACTGGCCAAGATATGCATTTACTTTATATTGTTTAGCAAGGTTAGGGAATATTTCTTAATTTTTATAATCATACTCTTCAACTTTTTTTTTTTTTAATGTAAGCCCCTTCAGGAACATATTATTTTTAATTCTGTGCTGTGGTAGAGTCAAATAATTTCTCTGACAAAAAGAAGGTAATTTGCTCTTTGAGACCTCACTTAAATTCATGGCTTTGTATTTAATGTAAAGTGTTGTCTCTATATTTTATCTGTGGTGTAAGTGAATTAGTTTCTACTTTTCAGGAATTTTTTCAATTCTTTCCTTTTAAGCTCTGGGAACAGTCAATTCCCAGTGATGGGCCTGGAGTAAAATAGGCCACCCTTTGTACCCCGCCCATCGGCACTGTTTGCTGTCACTTGTGTACTCAGCCTTGCTAAATTGTCAGCAAATTTAATTCTTCTGTCCTTAAAAGCAGTTTCATATAGGAACTCCAGATCCTACAGAATACTAGCTTATTAATAGTGTGGTGGTGAGAGCCGGTGACATAGAAGAGTTAATAATTTGTGATGTAAAGCATTTGAATATTAAGATATTCAGTGTTAGCTAGATGTGATTATCTTGTAGACAGGTTTAAGAAAAGCTTCTGGCTTACTGCCAAGTAATTTTTCTAAAGAATTCAGGAAAACAGGGGCTGTGTGCTCTGTTGGATCGAGGTAGGTCTGGGAGATGGGTTCGTGCAGTTCTGCTGTTGCTGCCCTTAGCCCTGGTACTATACAGGTGTCAAGTCTTTCTGCACCTCCGTCATTCATTTAAATATAGCTATGTATCTACAATTGGAGAGGGTTAAGGGCAGTTTAGGGGGGCTACAGGCACGTCTGTGCTTCTGTTTTAGCAACCTCAAGTGCTTTTGAGGGCTTTTATATTTTCAGTTTTCACCTACGTGATCTGATTGCATAAACATCTTGTGCTACTCTATGAACAGGCAATGGATCGAGAGACTGCAGTCTGTCTTACCTGCACTGATTCACTAATGTGGTGCCTCCCTTGCTGGGAAACTGGTCATCACAGGTCCAGCCCATTGTGCTGGAAACTGCTTTCACAACTGATCTATGGATGTATTATATTTTCAAGTGTTTTCACTAATGCGGAAAAATTTTGGCATTCTTCTCAGGGCATATCTGCCAAAAATTTCCAGAAGCAATATGACTGTGAACATTATTCAGCTTGTTAATATGCTTACTGGGTGTAACTGTCCATTGCTCCCAAAGGATAAATTACCACATGCACTTGTGGGCAGGTGATGCTGAGGTCAAGGAGACCTGCCTCTGTTGAGGAGACCTACTTTTCTCATAAATCCTGTCCTAGGTGTGTAGTGCTGAAGGCAGGAGTGAATAGTGTGTATGGAAGGAAAGGGTGAGAATCAGAAAAACCTGAAACCAAACCACCACCACTAAAGATCATAACAAAGAATCTTGAGTCTGAGGTTTTCTTGGTTGAATCCTAATTGTGATAAGCTGAAGGATCATGTAGTATGTATACAGTTGTGAGCTTTTTACAGGAGTTACAGTCTTATAGGTTAATTTCCTGTTAAAAGATACATACTACAGTAAACAGTAGTGTTAATGGTCTCTAGGTCAGTCCTCAGTAGATAAGGGTAAACAATATGCAAGCAATATTCTTTTTCAGAGATCTTAGCTATAAACAAAGCCTAATGGCCAGAAAGAACTCTCTAGTGAGAGAATTCCCTGGCTTCTCTGTCTTATGCCCTCCAAGAACAAGTGGGCTGTTTTAGGGCTTCCTTCAAAAGAAGGCTCTGTTAAGGAGTAATTACTGTGCCCACAGTTTTTGAAGGGGGAAATAAGTATTAAGGTTATGTGCCTGAAGTCTAAAGGAAGAGGAAACATTTGACTAGCTGCACTTTTCCTGAGACTAAATCAAATAAATTTTGGTTCTCTGTTTCTGGAAGTCATAGATGTTATTTCCTGTCCATTGTGTAGTTATTTGCACGGAATATCTTTGTAGGCAAGGATTGGCTCTGCACTTTTTGTCTGTGATATCTAGTACAGGACACAGTGAGGTCCTGACCTTTTTTGTGACATCTATGTACAAAGTGATGCAAATGATGACTAATGCAATGGAAAAGTTTAAAATATTCATGCTGTGTTGATGAGACTGTGGCTTGTCAACACTTTGTATCATTTTCCTGAGCCGTAGTTGTTGAAAATACATAGAACTAACCTTCTCTAGGTACAAATACAGTAGCAATGCTTCATTTTTTTAAAAAATTGGTTCTGAAACTATCCTTTGTAGAGTAAAGGCTATCCTAGATTACTTGTCTGACAGCAGAAACCAGATTGGTGGCAGAACTGAATCTGTTAGTCCAAACTCATGTTTCTCCTTCTATATAACACAAATCTGTCTGATAGGCTCCCTTGTCAGGTGTTCATGCAACTGTGGATCTGCAGAACAGTGCTACAGGCTCTGTGCTTGGTGGTCCACACAATACTATAGGCAGGTGGTGCACCACAGCACCCGCTCTCCTACACTGTCTGAGGTAGCACGTAGTGCCAGAGGCTGTAGACAGAGCAGCACCAGCAGTGCAGGAGGGGAATGCTCTGCTTGCAGGCTGAAGTGGGAGGTGTGCTGGGCTGTGTCACCTCACAGGCTTTCTTGGTCAAGGGATGTGTGCTGTAGCATTGCTGGAGCACCTGTGCCCCTGCAGTGTCAAAGACCCAACAAGCCAGAGACCTCTTTTCAAGCTATCAGAGGTAGCTCCATCTTGTGTGTTGGAGGACTGTGAAACTCCAGGTGGATCATGCTTCTTTTTAGGCTTCTGGGATCAAGCAGAAGGAAGCAGGGCTGGTTTTGACTGAGGGGATATTTATTAATAGAACGCATATAGAACTGGGTAAGATAGAAATTTTGCGCTCCAGTGGTGAAGATGGTTTAATGGGCTAAATGTATTTAAAATAGTTTTGCCTCCTGGGAGAATCTCAAACTGCCTTACCCTTTCTTCCTTCCAGCATTGGCATATGTCATTCCATGTGTTTTCTCTTCTACATTACAATTTGAAAGAGAAATCTTTTTTTCTTTTGAGCTCATGATGAACTACAATACACATCAGAATTTGTGTCAGTTGGATTTAAAATGTGTTTATTTGCTAACTTCTGTAGAGCTATTTGAAACCCGGTGGTAATAGGGTTACATGTTCTGGGTACATTTTTGGGGCTCTCAAAGGTAGTTTATATGGAGCTCTGAGGCTTAGCAGATGGTGGCCCTATGATTTGGTCAATACATTAGATTTTCCCTGGTGGTTACAATACATTTTCCTCCCTCATCCTATTGATACATATTTCTTTCTGGTATTTGCTGTATTGGCAGCTGTTGTAGTGATGCTGCCTAAGCGTAATTTCCAAAAATGCTTTTGGATGAAACATAATATTATCATACAATATATATACTGTATTTTTTCATGTGTATACGTTGCTTTAAGTATTTTTGCCAACACAGTTGTCCAGAAGTGTGGCAAACAAGCTTTTTCTTCCCAGACTTTGACTGTTTTACTGGCATGTTGTGATGCAAATCAGAATTAAGGGAGGTTTGTACACTTTTCTGTGAAATTAAGGAGAGGATGTGAAGTTTCTGAAATACCATCACCCAGCTAAAGCTGTCTTACTATTTTTAGTCTTTTGATTATATTCAGTGTTCTTAGTACATATCATAAAAAGAAGCAGTGAACTATGCCTTCCAGTAATCTCGGTTTGGTAATTAAAGCTCCATGCAAACAAATATGTTCTTTAAAAGCAAGATTGATCTGTGGCCCTCTTTCTGCTGCTGTTCCTGTTGCTGCCCCATCTGCTTGTGCTCATTCTTTCTTTCTAGCTGCCTGTGCTTTACCTCATTGTCCCAGTGCAGACAAGAAGTGGGCTGAGGAATGGGGAGGTTTAAGGTAAATGGAGTTGGTCAAAACGTGGCAGTGATCACAGGACAACCACCATAAGGTTGATTGTAACAACAGAATAAGTTATACATATGAACTAATATTTCTTAAGTTCTCTGGCCTTAAAATGGCACGGGTAGCAGATGGTGGTAAGACCGCAATGAGGAGGTAAGGTTTTTCAGAAGGTGACACTGTTGTGTGGGAGGGAACACATGAACTACAGGGCGGGGGGGAAGGGAAGCAATGTCTCAGGTTGATTATTACAGAATACTGAAGCTGAAATATCTTGCCTAGCCAAATGTTTTGATTTTTTTTTTCCCCTCAGAATCCTTTCTGCATGTCATCTGTCTTGTCTGTAACTGCAGGTGACGACTTGTGGACATGAGCAGACTTCTGTGCATTGGTGCGTCAAACTAGATTCATGATGGCCAACATGTCTTGCCACGGGCAAATTAGAGGCTTTGACTGATCAATGGTTAAAATCCTGTGCCATCCACTTTTTCAGAAACTAGGCTCTAGCCCTTAAGATATGTATATGTATGCTTAATGGGAGGCTTATCCCTGTCTCTAAAATCCATTTGTGCTAATGATCCCATGAGTCATCAAACCCATTAGTATGTCTTGGCTTCTTCATTTTGTCTCCCGAAGTTCAATTTTGCAATTTTTGTCTTCAGAATAGCATCATGTTTAGTGGCTGGCGTGTGGGAAAGCTCCTTAGTGCTATGCTGGTATGCTTGGAAGTATCCATGTGCTGAGTCACAGAATGGTTGCCCTGATTGTTTCCAGTGTTCTTAGAGAAACAAGATGACTAGTAGAAGAAATAGCAGTAATGAGCTTACCTAATTCTCCTTTTGAGAGCTGATTATCCTTATCAGTTAAATATTGTTGTCTTAGAGCTGATTTGTAATTGTTTAAAAATTTAAGGTAATGTATGTTCATTTTATTGCAATGACTGATTCTCACTGTATGGATAATGAGTGGTTTCTGAAACTTTGCCTATGGCTCCTGAGTCTCTGGGCAACAGCATGTAGTGTTGGGTTAGTCAGTCTTGAAATGATCCAAAAATGATGTGATGCTATTGGTGAATGGTGCTTAAGCAAGAGGAGAATAATATTAGGGAGATAACACGGCTATTTCGGTATTTAAATGTTGCTGTTACAGTCCCGTTGGTACATTCAGTACACCTAGGGAGACTAATTGATTTCAAATTTGATGCTTTAACCACTAAATCATCACCTCCAGCTGGCACTGAAGGAAAGTGATTTGCATCATCTACATCAGCAGGGAAGTGTCACCTTTGATAAAAAAAGAACCACCAACACACAGACTTAATTATCTATTCAGAGTGCAAGCTAGCAGCTCAAATGTAGTGACTTTTCTCCAAAACTGAAACAGATATTTAAAGAGGCGTGATCAAAATCACGCTTCTCTGAAAACTTAACAGTGACTTCTAAAGATAGCTATAACTGATCTTAAAAAAGGTTTGATTCTGTGTTTTATATTGTGTATCTTTTATGTAATTGGCTTCACTGCTTATCTGCTGCCAGTTTTCTTCTCCCTTTATAATGTGATTGAGAAAAACATCTCTTTTAATAAAGGAACAAATTGTTTCAAAGCTACAGTTGTTGACAGGTAGACTCAGACTTCTGGTAGCTTGGTCTTTGAGCCCAACTAATGTGGTGTGATAAATCTTCTCCCTCTCCACAGAAATGCTGAGTGGTTTAGGTTGTAAAAGCTATCATTATTTCAAACGCTTTTCCTTCTTGTCAATCAAACCACTGGTTTGAAATTTTCTATTAAACCCTTTTAAGATGCTGTTAGGCCAAATAGCACTGGAAAATGCATCTAATAAAGCGCTGTTGAATAGCTTCTTTTAAATATTTAGTGCATGGCACATCATTGCATGTAAGTGCCGTTGCAATTTAGATTTCGTAGAAAAAGATGTTATTTTAGCTGAGGGTGTTCAAAGGCTGTGTGCTGGAGAGAGTTAGAGTCAGAAACTGTGCATCCCACTTGCTTGTGCCGGACCGGAGCCCGCCTGCCCGGGCACTGAGATGCTGTTCGATTCTTCGCTCCCCCCCTGCTCCCTTGTTTGTGGGATTCCTTCCCAGGGCAGCTTTTGGAAAGGGGCAGCAGGACTATCTATATGTGCCCAGCTGTAGGCCAGAGTACCATGTGAGACGACTCTTTGGTGGATATTTAGCGGCGTCAGAGGAGCCGTGTCCGCGCTGCCCGCCTCGGTGGGCTCTGTGCCGCTGTCCCGGGGCGCCCTCGCTTTATAACCAGACCCGCTGCATCCCAGGTGGTGCCGGAGGAGGAGACGCTGCTGGTTTATTCAGGCAGTGATGCTACGATAGTGGGCGGGAACAGCTTTTTTTTTTTTTTTCCCCTTCTCCCGTTTTTTCCTTTCTCCTCTCGCTGTCCTCCCCGTCCCTCGCGCTGCCGGCCCCGCGGCCCGCAGTGCGGCCCTGCCATGCCCCGCGGCCCGCCGCCCTAGGGCGCCATGCGGCAGGACGG
>VWZF01006235.1:2250583-2370132 GCA_013396755.1 Sclerurus mexicanus | reverse complement strand
TGCAGGTTTCGGCCAGGCTCTCCCCGCCGTACCCCCGCATCCTCCCCACATCAGCCTGCTAACTCTAGACCGGCCGGAGACACCCTCCTGCTGCCCAGCCTTTGTCTGCTGGAGGGTATTGTCTAAATTCGCGACCGTGCCTTTCCCAAGGGGAAGGCACCAGCTCTGCGGCTATTTTTTTAGGATCCTGCTTCAGCATCCAGACCTATTAAGAGCCAGGTGGTGAGCCCACAGAGTGCCTTTGCTCCAGGGAAGTGGGCTTTCAGCAGAAGCATTGATGGGTGATCATCACTGAATACTGGGTTCTAGTTGCCTGCCATCAAAATTTTGGATTTTCTTTTCCATGAAATACTGGAAATTTAAATTCAATTTACAGTGTTAGAGATGTCCCTTGTAGCTAAAGTGTTGTTGATCTGTTGCCTGATCGTAGGCATTTACAAAGCACGCAAGGCAGAGATCCACTGAAACACAGAGCAATACATCGAAATAAGTAGGGATCGGTTTCCATTGTACTAGCTGTATGTGCATCAAGCACACAATGCTGACTGCTTCTGTGTCTGGGTTTCAGAGATTGTTACTAATAAGGTCTCTGATACATTCTGGTACAGATTTTTGGGGTTGCTGTTTTCAAGATTTTCTGACTTTTAATTCTCACAGATCCCTGCTCCAACAGTAGTCTTCTAATATCCCAGGTATTGACATTATCTGGATAATGGCATTGTTTTATTTACACTCACACAAAGACCAGGGGATGTGGTTGGAGGCGTAACTGTGAATGCCAGTCTTAAAAATCCCACTGGTTTGGGATTTCCATATTGTTCATATACGAAGTAAAGACAATAACATTCAGGATGCATGTTTTTATAGAGTGTTGAAGATGCAGCACCTAATGAGCCCTTCAAAAATATGCTGGATGAAGTTTCCTTCAGATTTACTTAGTGTCTGTATTAGCTGTCTGTATTGAGAAGTTTCTGTAGACTGGAGATTTTAGATGTGCTTTGATACATCCCAATGAGCTCTGGCTTCTGAAAAAAAGTGATTTCATGCAGAATTACTCAGAATGTTCCTTTTATTTCTCATTTTGCAGATGAAAACCTACATTTATCTCTAAATTGTGAGGCTAAGTATCTTCCTGAAACAGCAAGCAACAATAAGATGGTAGTTTCCATTGCCACTTTTCTTTCCCCAAGTATGGGCTCCCCACTGCACAAAAAGCTGCTTTAGGCCTTTTCACTCATTTATTTTTGATAAAATATTTATAGGCGTTCTGTGGGAAACGTTCAACAGCTGTGAAGTACAGCCAAGAACATATAGTGGTGTACTTTGAGAGTTTGAAGCTATGGCTTCATAGATCACATATGTGCATCAGAACAGATCATCTTCCTATGCTTTTTCTGGTTTAAAATTTCTGAGAAAATCCCAGATTTTTTGTTTAATGTTGCTGAGGGAGGACTGGGAATTTGATTCCTCACCCAGGTACTTGCCTGACCATATTTTTCCCCCCTGTTGTGGCTCTTTCTGTGGTTCTGTGCTACATTTTGGTCATGCAGTGCAAGATTGCTAAGGCTTGGGAATCCTAGGGGGTATAGTCTCTCTTACAGCTGTTTCTTGTCAGGAGTCATATATTTTACATGGAAAAGCTAACAGGACTGGGTTTTGTGAGGTTTCATCTTTTCCTCAGATTTTGTGTTTTTTAGTTTTATTTTATTTTTTACATAAATTTTCTGCAATGGTTTCTGGTGACCTGCTTGCAAGAGCATTGAGCAGGCCTTATTTTGGCATTCCCCTATCCTTCAGAAATTTGGTGCCAAACATGTACCTTTGTGTGTGCTTATATTCATGGAGCTAATTATTCAAATGTCTTCCAAGGACATTCCTGCTTACATGAGTGAATGTGCTTCTCAGGTATGAAAAATCAGTTGAAAGTGTATGAACTGGAGGTGATATTTAATATGTCAAATGACACTATAGCCTGGCTGGTTTGATATAAAGGGGTTGAGTTGTACTGACAGCACTTAGAGGAGGAACTGTTGCTCTGTGTGTGGTACATTTCTGCCAGACTGTCCATGTAGAGGAGCTGGGAAGAAAAGTTTTCTGAAGGCCCCAAGGAGTCTTTTCTGCAAAAAGCTTATGTTTACATGATGGAGAGGAATGTGACCCAGAGATGGAGGATTGTTAGAAGGGGGAAAATCCAGTGAAAATGGGTTCAGACCTGAGGTAGGGTTCTGTGGATGTGGAGTATTGAGGGGGAAGACAGCTCTTCGGGGACCTAAGCTGGTTTGTGGAGATAGTATGTATGTACAGGGGTGGGAGATTTTTTAGGAAGAGGGGAATGATGGAGACAGGAAGGTTTAGGAAACCAAGAGAAGTTGGGATAGGAGTAGGTTTTAACTTCCTTGAAGCTCTAAAGTTCAAGAAAAAATTCCTTGAGAAGAGTACAGAAACTGCATGTAGCAAGATGGTTCGTGTGCCAGAAATAAGTAACAGGCAATGAGATGCTGCTTGGAGTTTGCTGGTTGCCCTCCTGCAGATGCCCTGCGTGACTCTAGCCTTTCCTTGCTCTCTGTACTGTTTGTGTTGCAGCTTTTTTTTTTTTTTTACTTGCTTACTTGCTGTATTTTTTTGTTGAACAAAGTTGTAATTTTTTTGGTTTTAAGAAGTGTAAAGTCTTTAAAATGGATGGGAATGAGGAACCATTTCTGTGTGGGCTGTGGCTCACTCTCTGTGGCCCTTCCCCTCCCCTGTCACAAAACTATCACATAATTTAGTTTTGAGAGTATTTCTAATGGGAATCAAATAAGGGGACTCAGATTTCCGTGGCTTCTACAAGAGGTTACAGTGCATGGCCTGGCTGAGATGTTCCTCGCCATAGTGAAGACAGTAGTTTGGTGTTAACATGGGTTGTTATTCTCATTTATAGTAATTTTCACACCTGTCTTAATTTTATGCAATGATTTAATAAACTTTTGTAGGTGGAAGTTGAATGAGCTCATTTCAGTCTCATTTAATCAAGAGAGACAGCTACCTGGGCCCTAATGTCAGTTCCCTGGTCATGATGTTCATGTAATTATAGAAAAATTTTGCCTTAATCTGAGGTTTTGTCTTATTGTGCTTGATCTTTTGAAGACCTGGCAGTATCTGCTTACATCTTTCTTAGAAAGTTTATATGACAAAGAGAGAAGTTGTTACTGGGATCTTTAAGTCTTAGAAAACTGAAGTGTTTAATATTTGAAGGCCAAGCTGGAAATGAATACGTGGCTATTTTGGAAGGCTGTTGGTTCTTTGCTACAAGGTAGTGCTAGATAACAAGTCAGCATCTGTTTCTAGGAGTTCTCGGTCATGGTATCTTTATTTATGTATTGTATATTATTGTAATATATATTATTAATGTATTTATTTAGGGTTTTGCAGTACTTACACTTTTTTGTTTGGGAATGAGACTCACTTTTTCCAATTTCAGCAAACATGATACGATATAATTTTAATAGGTTACTGGCATTGTTACATTGCTTTGAATTATTATAAAGAGATTTATCTATTAGGAGTTCCTGCTGAGTGCTATGGCGTTGTGCGAAGGAATACTAATAAACAGTTACTTCCAGGAATAGCTTTTAATGCTTAAATATTTTTCAAGATATATCTATTATGGTTATAAGCCTATATTTTTTAGATCTAACAAGCATCAAAAATCCTTTTAAATCAAAAGCAGGAAAATGAGAGAGCCAATCCCCAGGTCTCAGTGATGCAATTCTAAAACACTAAAATTCTAAACAATACCTGGATTTGTGTGATTTTTTTCTTTGTTTCTCTTCACTCTCCCCCCAAAAAAAGAAAAAAAATAAAGCCTTAAAGAAGGCAGCTTTGTCTTCAAATATATGTTTATCAGACAAGACGACTTTAAAATTACTTATTACTTCAGTATGCAGATGCTGAAAGGCCTTTTTGCGTTCCATAACTAGCAAATGCCACTACGGTTTGAGTCTCTGTCAGACTTTGCAGGCTTAGCCCTCCAAAGCACTGAGTCTTACTGGTGAGTTGATTAGCATGGATTTTATATGCTTAAAACCTTGCAGGATTATACTCCATTTGTTTTGTTTATATATATATATGGATATTTATATAGTAAATGTTTAGCTTCATATTCTGGAAAGACAAGAAGCTATGCATAATATATTTTTGAATATGGAGCCATACATCATATTCAATTATGGAGGGAAAATAAAGGAAGGCTTTATTCTTTGTGCCAGCAGACTGGAGGGAGGGGATGCAGTGTGACACAGTGTTCAGCACCTGAGCTCTGGACAGCGACGTTTGAAGGAGTAAAGACTTGTACATTCAAATTGTGGGATAGGAAGGAAATTAAATGTGTTATTCTTTGTGTTATGACATACTCTAGTGTTGTGTGGGGATCCACTCGTGATCCTGGTATTTTATGTAATGTTGTAAACTATTAGTATGCCTGCTTTATGCCAAATAAAATAATTTGCTCACATGGCCAAAATAAAATCTAAGTTTAAATGAGAATACTGACCAAATATGCTTTATGCTCTGAAGAATTATAAAAAAAATTATGTTCTGAGCAATAAAATAATTTTAGCACCCCAAACTTTGAAATTAGTTTTGAGTGACTTAATGTCAAGAAGTTGACATAGATGAAAAGAAACTTGTTGTCTCTGTATGTGTATTTTTCTGTGGATGTGTATAACAGTTTGCAGTGTACTAATATAGTTTGTAAAATAGTGAACTACATAAATTTTAGTGAAAATTTAGTTTGGCTGAGTTGCACCAAACTACATCATTAAAGAGGCTATTACTGCATTTTAAGAACTTTGTCTATGTACTTCTTAATAGGTGCCTTGAATCCACTGTGAAGACAAAATATCACAGAAAAAGGTTGAAAAGTAGTTGTTGAAACACGAAGCTAAAATTTTGTGTTCTTGTTTTAACTGTGGAGGTTTTGTGTGTGTTGGGGTTTTTTTCCCTTCTGAGCTAAATGAAAATAATGTCCATATTTTTTTTTCTTTTTGTTTCTAGGGGTTGATACAAAATTGAAATTCACTCTTGAACCATCTTTAGGTCAAAATGGTTTTCAGCAGGTAATTTGATTAATTTTTCTTGAGTTTGTGAAAGACTGTGTTCTCTGCAATCAAGGTGCTTGCCCTAGTTCAGAAGTGCATCTGTCATCATAATGTCAGCATGTTATTTGCAATTGCATCAAAAGCTGTTCCGTTAATATTTGGAAAAGGCAATAGGCTTTCATTGTTTACTCATATCTCATATGTCTTTGTGTCCTAGAATATTATGCTTTTGTTACATCATTAAGTAATGAATCTGTGTTTTCCCTGTGAGTTGGTTAAGCAGTTAAAGTCTGAAATGTGTGCAGTAAGATGAAATGAATGTGAATGTCTGCAAGGTTGTAAATGTTGCTGTACTGTTGCTTTAAACTAATTATGGATTTTCTACATTTTTGGATGCTTTTGCTTTTAGTGGCATGATGCACTCAAAGCAGTGGCCAGACTGCCGACAGGCATCCCAAAGGAATGGCGGAGAAGGGTAGGTAGACCTGTATGCTGTGTGGGCCATACTGCCTGTAGGTTCTTAGGAGAGATGAATTGCATCAATATTATCTGTTGGGTTTTTTTAATAAATATTTGGACCTTTTAAGTTGTACTAGGTATTTTTCCTAGTTTACATTATTCAGTGATAACCTCGCAGGGCAGCTGGAGAGTCTGAGGTGACAGGTAAAGACGGTGGGTTTGGGTTCTTTCTGCTTGAGGCTTAAGTAACTTATTCTGGTGCAGATATTGCTTCATTCTGTCAGTCTCCAGGAATTGCTCTGGTGAAGCTACTGCCACAGCTGAAGGTAACTGAAAGGAGAACAAATCTGCAGTGTAGGCTGTCACACTTACAGAGGTGAAGTTGATAGATGCTAATGCTGACAAGAATGCTCATAGAAGCATTTGATGGGGAAAATGCAGATTGCGTAAATTAGGGAAGTTCAGAGTCAGGAGTGATGTAGGATGGCAGAGTGCACCACTGGGGGAAATTGCACTGAGTTAGTGTTGTAGGAAAGGGTCTGTTGGGAGTTCACTAAACTTACTGCTTTCTTCAATGGTTTGAAGTTCCCTAGCATAAAAAAAGGCATGTCTATTCAACTCTTCTTTAAAATGGAGTCACAGAATCTCAGCTTCAAAAATACAATTTTAAAAAAAATAATATTTTTGATGCTTTATAAAATATGTGTAGTTCCATTCATTTTTGATGGGTCAGCTTAATTTCCTTTTTCAATTTGCTTTTTGCTGTCTTTCCAACCTGAGCTGTATATCCTTACAAATCAGGGGAGAAGGAAGCAGATTTACAGAGACATTGTTTTCCTCACACCGCTATGAATTAATTTTTAATCTACAAATAAAGTGAATCATTACCGTGTAACAGCCTATTTTCTTTCCTGAAATATTCTGCTCCCAGTCTCAGACACTTTTCTGTGGTACATGAGTGGCAGAGGTCACAGAAGGGCTGAGGTTGGAAGGGAGCTTTGGAGGTCATCTGGTCCAACCCCTCTGCCTGATCATGGCCACCTACACCTGGTTACCTAGAACTGTGTCCAGGTGGCTTTTGAATATCTCCAAGGAAAGAGACTCTACAACCTCTCTGGGAAATTTGTGTCAGTGCTTTGTCACCATCACAGTGGAAAAGTGTTTCTTGATGCTTGGAGAGAACCTCCTGTGTTTCAGTTTGTGCTCATTATCTCTGGTGCTGTCATAGGGCAGTGTTGAGAAGAGCCTGGCTTTGTCCTCCTTGCACTGTCTCTTCAGGTGTTCATACACACTGATAAGATATCCCCTGAGCCTTCTTTTCCTCCATTCTGAATGGTCCCAGCTCTCAGCCTTTCCTCATGCTTTGCAACTGAGTGGTCCCCAGCATATATTGGTGCCTGGGATTGTTTTTGCCCAGGTGCAACACTTCTCCTTGTTGAACTTCATGAGGTTCTTGTCTGACAATTTCTTCATGCTGTCAAGGTGCCCTTGGGCTTATCAGCCACCCCTCCCAGTTCTGTGTAATCAGCAGACTTGCAGAGTGTGTGCTTTGCCACATGATCCAACTTGGATCTCTGTCTTTCCTTCTCATTCTGCCCATCTCTACTCACATGGGACCACTTGATGCTAAACAAAGAAGTAGCCTTAAGAAAAGGAATGTGGTCTTTTCATTGCCATTCCCTGGTTTCCCAGTGATTTTAAGATAGATACCAAACTAAAGGAAGCATTTTGTGTTGGCAGCATGCTGATTGCCTCCTTTGCTGTCAGCAGAAGGAGTAGGATGACATGGGCATTATTGCCGTGGCATGTGACATTCCTTTTCTGGGGCTGGCAGAGATAATACAGTCAAACAACATCATCGGATGTCAGGAGAGCTAAAGCTGCTGGGAGGCAGAACAGCAGCATTCCTCCACATGGACGGCTTTGCAAAAGTGTGGGAAGGGATATTTAAATGCAGAAAACATGAGATTCTGGGAGCTGTCTATAAATTCCTTCATCATGCAGCTATCTAAGTGTTTAAATCTGTGGGAAGTGCCTAAATTGCTTTTCTCACTTGAGTGAATTAATAGCTGATATAAAGTTTGACCAATTTGCTTTCATGATACCTTTCAGTTACCTAGAGAAAGATCTTTTATTGCTGCTTTTTGTCATTATATGATGTGTCATGTGTCTTTAATGTTTCAGGGATTTTTCAAATCTTTAATAATTGTCCAGTCCTTGTCTTAGGTACATATGTATAAATCTATTTTGGTAATTATTGGGCTTTAAAAATAGTGATATTTTTTGTTTCAGAGCTCCCTGTAGCACCAACAGTTTAGGAAGCCCTCTTGTAAGAGTAAGTTGCTCTGATCCAAGTGATGCTTTTAGATCAATCCCAAGTGGTTAATACTAGATGCTATTTCTTCTGTCTGCAGAGTTGATGAGAAGAGACTTCTGGTAATGAGAAGCACCAGCACCTCTAGATTTCTTTTGTGGGGTTTCCAGGAGATGTGTCCATGGTTCAGTTTGAGGAAAGCCAGCAGCGCTGTTATCCTTTTATAAAACTCCCTGTTGGTTATGAGGATAGAAGGGCTGAACTGAAAAAGAGCATTGTTGCCTGATGCTTCCATCTTGGAGGGCCTGTGTGGTTTCGGTGTCTGACAGTGGACTTGCATCTTTATTGGCAGTTCAGAGACCTGGACACTTAATGCTGGCTGTTTCCTTCCTTTCTGTTTTAGGGAGCAAGATATTATTTTAATTGTGCAAAAATTGTCGTAGATATAGTCTTCTGCATATTTCAAGGAGATCACATATGGGTGAAGCTGATGAGGTTCATCTGTAGATATACATCAAAACTTCATATTTTAATCTGAGAAATAATTAATTTTGTTGATTTGCTTTGTCTGTTTCTAGGTTTGGCTGACCCTAGCTGATCAGTACTTACACAGTATAGCCATTGACTGGGACAAAACCATGCGTTTCACATTCAATGAAAGAAGTAATCCTGATGATGACTCTATGGGCATCCAGATAGTAAAGGTAGTCAGATAATTTGTTGGGGTTTTGTTGGGGGTTTTTTTGTTTTAATTTTTTTAATGAAGAGTTGAAATTTGAATATGGACTTATTTTCTTCTCTACAACTGCTTTGGCAACAATTACATCTGAATTCCCTTTGGCCCACCAACATTTTTTTTTTCTTTTTTTTTTTTTTTTTTGGTGTGTGCTGCTTTGGGGCTTCTGCTCCAGTCTGATTAGTGTTGAGATGGGAAAAAAATAGCTGTTACTGATATTTTTTCCTCCGTTTTTACTATTTTTATTTTGAAAGAGGTTCTGGAGTTTAATCAAGACAAAGAAACATAAGTGGGTTTTTTCCTTCTTCTCTATAAATAAACACAAAAATTTGGGATTAAAAAGTATGTTTTATAATATAGCAATTGTTATTTTACAGGAGTGAAACACTTGCCTGTATTTTTCTCAGCTAATGAATTTTTAATATTTAACACAGTTGGCAATTTTAGGGAAGAGCTTAAGGGATTTGTATTGCTGCAGTAACTTAAATATTAGTCTGTTTACCTATTTAGGAGGTATTGCTCTGTTTAGGAGAGATTCTGTTCTCCAGTCACCTTAATTAGAGTACATGGAGCAAGATACTTTGTGTTCCTGATTATTACTAGTATCACCCATACTTGATAATTTAAGCTTATATATAATACTTACTGAATATTAAATAGCGTAGTAGGTGTTTTGCCATTCACTTGTAAATCACTTAAATCTCAAGGACACAATTTCTGATTTTTGTTTTGAAAGTTTAGTTGCTTAGTAGCTCTGTTATACTCTAATAAAAACAGTTGCTCTTCTTTGTTCAATTAAGCAGTTTTATGTTTTGACACTTTGAAACCCAGAGGTCTCTTAATATCTTCCGTGACAACTGCATATGAACATCTTTTGGGTAACTTGCTTTAGAGTTTGCTGAAACTATTTCTCTTGGGTAAGCTAAAGGTTTACAGATTGAAAAATAAATGTTGCCATCAACTTTGAAAGTGGCTATTGGGACAGTGGAGGTAGAAGGAAAACTGAGGTGGGCCAGAGAACTAAAGGGGGAAGGAAAATACATGTCTTGTTTGTCCTTGTCTTTTTTCTTTAAAGGACCTTCACCGAACTGGTTGCAGTTCTTACTGTGGCCAGGAGGCAGAGCAAGATCGAGTGGTATTGAAGCGTGTTTTGCTGGCTTATGCCAGGTGGAACAAATCTGTTGGCTATTGTCAAGGA
This sequence comes from Sclerurus mexicanus, assembly GCA_013396755.1. Lineage (NCBI taxonomy): Eukaryota > Metazoa > Chordata > Aves > Passeriformes > Furnariidae > Sclerurus > Sclerurus mexicanus. The sequence goes on along the minus strand of VWZF01006235.1, from coordinate 2,360,347 downwards.
TTTAACATACTAGCTGCACTTATTTTGGAAGTAATGGAGGGCAATGAAGGGGATGCCCTGAAAGTGAGTAAAATATTTTTTTAAGTGTTGAAGATTGCTTTTAACTAGTGAACTTCAGGCTAAACCAGTTCATGAATTTTTTAGACAGCCTAAAAAGCAGGACTTAAAGGAGAACCAGTTTATATCTGCAGATTGTTTTTTGTTATCCTGTCTGAAATGAGCAGTTTGAATGTGATCACTGTTAATTTTTTTTTTTTTCGAGTAGAAACAAATGAGGGTTTGGCTGTAATTAAAATAAATGGCAACACTGCTACTCACTTTGGAATATCTTATTCCATAATCCCAAATCTGCTCGCAAACACCACAGGTAGCTGAAACCTTAAAAGTCCATTATCAGTCTCTTGTGTGGCAGCAGCATGGAAGGCAGTTAATAAATCTGCTACATTTTAAAGCAAATCCTAGGAAAACACTAAATATTTAAAAGGAAAGGAAATCACTTTTAAGTTAATTTCTGGGCTACATTAGTCACACAGTGTTTTCTTTTCTTAGTCTGTTTTTATTCTAACTAAGAGAAAGCTTCATGAAATGTATAGTACATCAGAAAATGGAAATACTGTTAACTCAGGAGATGGTTGAAGGTTTGCCAAGATGATATGCAAATTTCCTGAAGTAAACTTGCTCATATGTGTGAGTTGGGGTCAAATGAATAAAATATGACTGTGAGTCTTGAGTTACTGAACTGTTTGCTTTTCCTTAGATAATGATTTAATTATGATAAGTTTTCAAATTCACTCAGAGCTCCTAAAATTTAAAGCTTGTGGTAGTAGAGTCCAAATAGCTGGTATTTATTTCTGCATTCTAGGGAGCTGCCTGTAATGGGAAGAAAATAACATAATATACCTACTTTATATCAAAAAGTAAAATTTTCTTTCAATAATTCTTGATAAAATTTTCCTCAGTATTTTTAACTCTAATTTGCCACAGTTTATTGTGACCTTATACTGTCCAGAAGCTCTCAAAACACATTATGATAATATAGGAAATACATTCACCTAAGGTATATGAAGTCCAAAATCACTGTAAGAACACTGTGCATTCTTATATTATTGTATTGTCTTTTATTGTGAGTGATATCAGGCTTCTTGTATGAAGGAGACAGTGCAATGGTGCCAGACTGCCCTGGGGAGGTGGAGCACTGAAGGCTGTTTGCACCAAAATGGATCTTACTTGCAAAAATAAGAATGGAAAATAGAGTAATTTCTCCTCCAAACTTTGCAGATCTGGAATTTTCCCAGGAGAGGGAAGAAGGGGGAAGGAATGGGGCAGGGAGTGAGAGGGGGAAAGAACGTACTTGGGTGTTAGCATGTGACTGTTTTGTTGTGGTCACTGCCACCTAAACCAAGCGATGAGTGACTTCAGAACTGCTACAGATGCTGTGGCACCTGTAAAGGTGCCCTCAGGACCAGAGCTGTGGGGTAACTTTGAATTATTGGAGTCTAGGAGTTAGAGGAGTAGAGGCGTTCTCAGGGCTTGCTGGTCAGGTCCTATTTCTGGGAAGGAGATTATAAACAAAAACTCTGTGGGAAGCATCTCCCAGAGGCTGCAAAACAGCAGGTACTACTGACACCGTGAGCACAGGACCTAGTGTGGTAGCTTCAGTGAATGCCCACCTTGAACCTTCAGTGCTTAAGGTGGGCATCTTTAGGTTAAATCTCTGGAGGTGCCTGAAAGTAAGCCTACAGAAATTATGGTAAGCAAGAAAATCATAGCTTGCATGTGTAGAAGCTATCAAAATGTGCATGTAAGTCTCATAGATACTGAAATGTAAAAAATATTTTTTCTTTTGCATTATTGTGGGGAAATATTACAGAGTCAAATAATAAAAATAAGTATGTAGAGATGTGTCATGAAGAAAATATCTTTTTCAAACTGATAAATACGTGAATCTGCTTTTTATAGAAAACACTCTTGAAACAATTCACATGTTGGTGAAGCAATGAATTTCAGTGTTGAAAAAACATTCCTGCTTTTTTCTATGCTCTCATATATTTGAGATCTGTGAAGTAATGTGACTCAGTGGAAAGAGAGCAAAAAAAAGCCTTTATAAATTGGTTTCTTTATGGCTTATGTCATAAGAAATTAATGAAAGCACAAATAACATAGTTGTAAGTTAGTGTTGCTTTGTTAAATTACTCTTCCATTGGTTGAAATATATCTAAACAAAGTACTGTATTTTTACAAGCACATGGTAACACATTACAGTAAAATGTGTTGAGCATCTCTTTTTAAAGAACAGTATCTTGCATTTTGAGGAGGGAAAAGGTGATTTGGATGATCAGTCTTCCAGCTGTGGCAGTTAACCAGAGAAGGGACACTGAAACTGTCCAACAGTGTGGGGAATCTCATAAACATGTCCAACATCAAAAGTACTGAAAGTTGCCTTGGGTTTGAGTAACGCTGCCAGTTTGGGCATAGCTTACTGTGACATATCAGTCATTCACAGTTCATAAATTCTTGACAGCTTTAAGAGGCCTTTGCATCTTGATTGCTTGTGGATACTTGAGTACTTGTAGATTCTTAAAATGATAATGTTTTCTCCCCATATAAATGAAGGTGCCAGAGATGTGTTGTCACTGGCCCGAAGCCATTCTTTAGTGAAGAGAATTTGAAATTTCTCTAGTTTTATTTTTGTTATTCCTAGGAAAAAACCTGGCTCTATAAGTCCTATATGATGATCTTTCATTTTCCCCACAGATCATGATTTACCTGATTGATAAGGTGCTTCCTGATAGCTATTTTGTCAATAATCTCCGCGCTCTCTCTGTGGATATGGCTGTTTTCCGAGATCTTTTACGAATGAAGCTTCCTGAACTGTCTCAGCACTTAGACATCCTGCAAAGAGCTGCCAACAGAGAAAGTGGAGGCACGTTCAACAGAAAATGCTATTAAACTGTCTTGGTATTGTTTCATCTGAGCACTGGTCAAAAAACACATTTTAAGTGTTTACATGAGTTTATTACTTAGAGCATGTTTTAAATTGTTCAGGTGAAATATGATGGGTTTAATTATTGATAACCTTAACATACATAGATTATGCTTTCAAGAAAAAGGGGAAATAATTTGGTCCCCACCACTAGACGCAAACAGAACTGTTGACAGGAATATATAATGTATGGAATGACAACACTAACACATAGCTTACAAGGGCTACATTGAAAAGGTAATTTTGTACCTTAGTTCAGGATACCTGTCATACTATTGCTCCTTGTAGTTGCTGGCTTACATAGCGGTTCTGGAAAGATAAGCATTGTGAGAGCCAGTGGGGGCAGGTTAGTATTTCTTCACCTGGATGCTTAGCAATACAGGTTCAAAACTTAGAAGTAAGTCTTGGGTTGCTACCTGAAAACTGACTTTGCACTGTGATTTTCTTTTTTCCTGGTGTAGCATTCCCTCCAGACTTACAGCTCTTTTATTTGGGAGTATTTTGGGGAGGGTGGTTTTTTTGTTTGTTTATTTTTTGGGTTTCTTTTTCAGTTGGGAAGCTAATTGCACCCCAAGTTTCCAAGTTCCATCTTAGAGAAGATCTGCTACTATGTTCCATGTGGCTGTGACCAAAGAATATAAAAAAAAAGAAAGGGTATTTGCTGTTTGAAAGTGCTTTCACCAGCCTCTCTGGTCATGGTCTTCAGTTGATACTAGGATACACAGTGTTCTCTGAGCATAACAAGAAACTAAAACTTTCAGAGTTTCAGGCTGAAATACTAGGTCTTGTTTGAAACTTAACAAGTGCATCAGGATACTAAAATAATAGTTGCGACTTCACAGAGACAGTCACCTTCGTGTAGATAAGACTTCTTATGCTGTCAGCTGCTGAAGAAATAACAGTGTTTTGGGGAGGAGTTGGTGGGGTTTTTTTCTGTTTTTAATAAATGTTTTTATCTCATAGCTTTCGAGAAAGGAAAACAATCTTTCTGGTACAAGGGGAGAAAAGTGTGGTGGCTTGTTCCAGGGTTTGCAATCCAAGACCAATGTCGCTGCTTAGTTTTTTGCAGTGCAGTAGAATGAAAGGTGTCTGTGTCATTTTTACATTACTCTGCTCTATTTATCTTTGCACAACTGCAGACTAACTAAGTTTTGAATAATGACAGAGGTACTAGGATGTCTGGTGGTTTTGAGTGTGCAGTTTATACTCCTTGTAAAATAATAGTAAATTGTACTTACTTCAAGGTTTTTAATTTTTTTTTTTTTTAAACTTCAGGAGGCTATGAACCCCCACTTACAAATGTCTTCACAATGCAGTGGTTTTTGACACTCTTTGCCACTTGTCTGCCTAACCATACAGTTCTGAAGATCTGGGATTCAGTCTTCTTTGAAGGCTCTGAAATTATTCTGAGAGTAGCCTTGGCTATCTGGGCGAAGCTAGGAGAGTAAGTGGTCATTTTAACGTGATTTTTCTTTTCAGTACAAGCCACGTGTAACTTTTCTGAAGAGCATGTTCTCAATTCTAAATACGATACAGTCTTTCAGGAGAATGATTTTGTTTTGAAAAAGCCGCATAAAGGACCAATATGGTTTCCCAAAAACACGTGATTCTGACATCATGTCAGAATGGCAGGATAATTAATTGACCCTTGCTGCAGAAAATGTCTCCAGTTGTTTGAGTTGTCTGTGCATAATGTCTTCACGCTATGCTAAAGGTTAGTTGCACTTTCCAGAACATAAATCTCTGAAGGAACTGGTAAATATTCTCTGGAAAGACACACACACACAGAGACTTGTGGGTGACTATCTAATGGAGTTGGGTACCTGAAGCTGGGGATGTTAATTCTCTTGTTTTCACTTAAAGAGACTTAAGGATTTGAGCCCATTGGCTATGCCCAATAAAAGAGTTCACTAAGTGTTACTAAGGGAATGACTTAGTGGGACATAAGTCTTTTCTGTTAAGGACTTAAAACAAATTTTCCTTAAATTCCCTGCTTTTAAGTACGTTTGAGGCAAGTTTCTATCATAGTCCTTTAAGGTCTTGGTAACTCACCACATGCCAAAACACAAGAGGTGGGTATTTCTTCTAAACTGCTCTGTTGTCATAGCAAATATTTGCATTCCAAAGAGTTTACAGTACTCCCAGAGAAATGAGTTTTGTCACTGGCTTCAGAGGGAGGTGTGAGCTCTGACAGGTCAAGCAGATGTTAGTTCAGCTGGAAACATTTTTCAGTTGACATCAGCAGCTGCATCAAATTTTCCTTGTGATGCCTTTTAACACTCTCACCTTCCTTTTTTCCCTGAGACTGAAACACTGGGAGTTATGTTTAGCTTTCCCCTTGGAGGTTTCATTTCATTTTTCTTACTGAATAAATTAGCACTGCAAGCTAGTAGCATTGTAAGAGGCTTTGTTTAGTACATTTAACTTTTAATCTGAAGAATAAAAATTGTAATAGTAATTTCCTGAGAACACTTTTAATCAGTTCATGAATGAAGCTTGCACGAATCATATGCTTTAGGATTATGCTATATGTAGTCTTATAGTGCCTTAGATAAAAGGTCCTATTGCAGTGGGTCTCTGTGCACTTAAAAGCTGTGAGTGGTACAACTCATGTTCAAAAAGGAAGTTACTGCTTCGAAGATTTTACTGTAAAGCTTGAAGAAAAATTGAGCATGTTTTAAAAAATAGAAAAAGAATGAAGACATCTGTAAGAACGTGTCTGAAAGAATAAGCTGATCACATTGCACATCTTGTAACTCTTGTTTTTGGGGAATGGGAGAAGGTCTGGTGAAGTACTGAGCATTGTGTTTTTGCTGGGAGAAGATTGTGATTTTTTGTTTCTCTTTGTCCACCATTAGAAATAGAACAGGGGAGATTTAAAGCCTAAAATAGAGATTGCAGTCTCATGATGTCCATACTTTTCAAGACTATCGCTCTAGAAATGAAAATGTGGTGAGAAGTGAATTTTTAAAATGTTGGTGGCTCAACTGTACCTCTGTTTTGAGGGAGGCTGAAGGAACAGGGAGGTTAAGAATAGATGCAGTGGACTAGGTGCAGTATGTGGAGATCATGAGAGACTGAAGGTAAGCAGTAGGTTTGTGATAATTGGCTACACACCCATTGTTCCTACTAATTTTTTAATCTTTTTTTTAGCTACATAATCATTATTTTAACTAAGCCATGTTAAGATTTCAGTAGGAGTTTCATAGTTTAATGGTTGTTTTGTACAGATCAAGGGAAGCTTCCTCTTCTAATGCTCAAGAAAATGGCAATGTATTTTTGTCATCATTCCAGCAGCTGTATTTTAGAGGAGAGGCTACAGTAGGTAGTCATCAATGCACTTCTTTGGGATAAAAGTAAAACAGATTTTTCACTTGACAGGAGAGATGTTTAGCAGCTGGCCCTAGTATATGTAGAACACCAACTCAGAAAAGCATGTTACTCGTATTTTATTTCCCGTAGCTGACACTGCGGGTGATTCTGTGTTTTTAGAAATTTAAAGAAAAATGTGGGGAAAAAAAAATCTAATTGAAGCCCCCTTCCCCAAAACAAGACAAAAAGACACTGCCAAAGCAAGCAAAGGCAAAACGAAAAACTCAGCAGCTCTAATTTAGGAATAGCATTGACAGATATGATGAGTGAGTTTTCCTTCATTCTGCATTATGATAGCTTAGTTCTTTTTGAACACAATGACATCTATGAATACACCTATACTTAATTTATTCCACAGGAATGGTTTCTGGCCAGAGTATATGTTCCTGTCTGACAAAAAGGCAGTTCAGCTGGTGAATTCAGCCATTTGGTGCATGGTAAAGAGTGAGTGATGAGACAGTCAAGAAATCCTTATGCTCCCTTTTTGAGCTGATGAGAGAACTCCCTTGTGCTCATAGCCAGGATTTACTGATTCTTATGTTGCAGAAGTGAGAGGGGCAGAGAGTATAGCCTTTCTGGACATCCATGAACCCCTTACTATGAGCAGTCAGGACAGAAAGCTGTACTCAACACATCCTTTTACTGCACCAGCTTTTCCAATGTCATGTGTACAGTTTTATTATTTGGAAGTCTAAGCAGGATTGCAAATAAACCTAAAAGTTAAGCTGACTAATGGAAATGCATGTTTTATGATGACAAAATAGCAGTTTTAGTTGGAAGGTGTATCATCTTATGTAAGAGTAAAATAAAAACCAATATGTGTTTTGATGTAGGCAGATAGAGTGTTGTGAAACTGCAGATGAGTTTTACAGTACCATGGGCAAGCTGACCCAGGAGATGCTTGAAGACAGTCTGATTGACAGCAATGAACTTATGCAGGTGAGTAATTGTGACAATTACTGTTTGCAGGTTTTGTGTCATCCTTCAGCTATTGATTTGCAGAAATGTAAACTCTCCCAAGAATAAAAGTTTCGGATAACTGGGTTGTGTGTTAGCATATTAATGAAACAAATAGATGACCTGCAGTTAAAACTAAAATCTTATTTCATGCATTAAATATATAGAGAACCACTATACTTCATTTGATAAAAATTGGTTCTATGCTGACAGCCGAAAGTTTATTGTTCTATAATGCCCAATTATAAAAATCTAATAAAATACAGTAAAATTTGGTTTATACAAATGAGATGTAGAATCTTTTAGTGGTCATAATTTTTGGGTTTTTCTTTTGTCTTATTTTGATGTTTTGGTCAATTGTTCATTACACTGAGTCCTTTTCATTCGGCAGACACTGTGGGAAGCAAGAGTCTGTGAAGTGAGAAGGGCATAAAAAGTCCTTCATGATTTAAAAAACAAAGGCCAGTCGTTCGTGAATTATAAACTATATAAAACGGTCTCACTAGTGAATTATAAACAAGGACATTTTTAGATAGTTGCAGTCCCTGAATTCTTAAAGCGTGTTTCATTGTAGGAGAAGGAACATCTACTTTGTTCTGGGAAAAGAAAGGGTCTTTAGTATCACAGTCTGTTATTCACATACTTATTCTTGTGATATCTTTACAGTGTGTCTACTTAGATGCTTTATAAGGACTTCATGCTACACTTCTGGAACTTTTCTTTTGATGAGTTAGAGCATAGTGATTAAATGGATGCAAATACAGAGCACAAAATTCACCTGAAATTTTGTATCTGTGTTGGGGAAGGAAAAAAGTCAGTCTATGAAGCTGCATGAGTTTAATAACAGTAGGTTATTAAATAGCAAGTGACTTCTGTTACCCGTTATTGGAAGCAAAACTTACTGTCTGGGATAAGTAGACTTGCCATGGCTGGTAAAGTACTGTCCTGAAGTGTAAAGGATTACTTTCAGATTCATTATTTTGGTTATTGTTGTTTTGTCTGATGAGAAAGCTCTAGGAATGGGAGAGGTGAAGACTGGCTTTGTTTTGCTTCAAAAATGGAAATGCAGCTGGTCAGAGGTTACTCTCTTGCTCTTTAAAAAAGTTTTAAGGCTCCTCACAAGATAGTTCAGATACTGAGGATGTGTAAGGAGGACAGCACAAGCTGAAGCATTCTCATATTCATTGTGTTTCAGTTTCTGGTCTACAGTGTGGTAAAAAATCAAGATGTGGTATTTGTGACAAAGAGTAATGTTGGGAAAACTGAAGTGGACTTCAATGACTCAGTGTGGATTTCTTTCTTTGGCATTGTGTATAATAGATGATAAGGCATAGCTAACTTACTGGTTGGAGGGATGGAAGAATCTTTTTTGGTTTTTGACTGTTGCAATTACAAGTATGCTAAATTAGCAGTCTTTTTGTGCTTCTGCAAAAAATGAGTACTTGGTGCAAAGTATGTGTGTATTCATAGTGTATGTATTTTGTGACACTGACAGGAGTGTTAAGATGGGATGGCATTACCATTGATATGGAGAGTTTAGTGGCAGGTTTAAGTTTTGTTCATAGAGAAGCAGTGTGCCTGGTTTATGTGTGCCCTCCTAGCTGAGGAAACCCCAGTAGAGTTAGACAGCATTCTTCAAGTTGAAGGCAGGCACTGGCAGTGTGGCCATCTCTGAGGTGTTCAGTCTAGGCCCTCTTTACCATAAGTGAAGGGAATTAGGCACTACACGAGTTTACCATCTGGGTAAATGAATGCTACCACATATTTGTCTGCTTGGAGAAGAAAACTGAGAAATATGAGCCATTGCATTAATGAAAAGACTCAGGCTGCTTGAATACACGGCTTTTTAAATTCCTTTAGACTTTTTCAGAGAAATCAGCCAGAGATGAATGTTTGGACTGCTTTGTTTTCAATTTTTTTTCTTTTCCCCTAATAAAAATCAGAATGATGGATTTGCATCTAATACTTTTTGCAGGTGGCTCAAGGATTAGTATCCTATTGCAGGAAGCGATTAATATCCCGCTATGTCTTCCCTGCGCTTTTCATGAATCTCACTGGTGGCAATCACCTCTCTTTTCTTTAGACTTGCAGAACAGTTATATTTGCGTCTGAAGTACTTGTCCAGGCTCACTGAAGCCAGTGAAGAGTAACAGGCACTTCTCAACCATTGGAAAACAAACTGTTCTCTAAAAGGCTTGTTTCCTTTGGGAGTTAGAGGAGTGAGGGACAACTGATCCTTCAAGGGAAGTGTTGACAGACCAGATGTCTAAAGCAGGTCAGAGGACTCTTGTCCTCATTCTCTCCACCAGCATGTGTAGTTGCTGTAAGTTTATCCCTCCCATGCAGGCAGTACATACACCTAGGCTTGAGAGCTTAAAAGCTTTTGCAGATTTGGCCCTTGTGTGGCAAGAGTTCTTAAAATGTTTCACTGAGGAGGGTGTGAAGGGATTGGAGGAGCAAGCAAGCCTACAGCTTCTTCGTTTTTCAGACTGAACAGTTTGGGTAATCAAAAGATGAGTGCTCTACACATCAGATTCTAGACTGGGTATGTATTCAGGACTAGAAGTTAAATACAGTATTCAGTATTGTAGTTTTATTGGCCTGTTAATAATGCAGACAGAAAGCTGTACACCAGGTGTCTGCAAATATTCTAAACAGCGTGTGCTAGATTGAATCCATGCTTTCATGCCTTCTCAGAAAGCAGCAAGCATTTTTATAGGCAGCTAAACTAACTCAGTTTGTACACCCAGAAACATTGGAGTGTAGAGGAAATGAGAAGCCAACAGAAGAATCCCATAGGATGGAGGGAAATAGGGTTTAATCCCTCTGTAGTACTCTTTCATTTTAGACTATCTCCTTAGACAGTTACCCTGATTTGATGGTATTCACTATTAACTTTCTGCTTGAGTAGCACTTTGTCTGTTATCTTTTGGGGTTGTTTTTGCATTTGCTTTTTGTTTCATTTTCTTTGTGAAAGTGAAAAGAGAGAAGAGCCTTCAACCAGTGTAGGGCAGCTCTTGAGCGTGTTTGAGCTGTCTGCAAAACAGCTTACTCTCTTTTGGAAACCACAGTCTGCCATATGGTGTTCTGCTGAGGGTGTAGATGCCTTTGCATTTTTAGGGTCAGGCAAAGGGTTGTCAAATGATTCAAGGTGAGAATTGAGGGTTTTTTTCATTGTCTCTCTTCTGTCCCTTATCGCCATAAATAAGATACTAAGCTTGGCTACATCATGCTTTGTGTGTGTAGACTATTTCACTCTGTCACAGTTTCACCAGGATTAACCAAATGGCATCCAAGATCATGTACAAACTAGAAACAGAATACTTTGATGCTCAGGCATTGCTGGGAGGATATCATGGGTGTTGATTGACAATATTTTTTTAACTTCCAGTGGAACTTGCATCAGCATAAAATTTGTTTTGTGGATCTCTTAGCCAGGTAGTAAGCAAGACCTACAGTTATAATCTGATAATAAATAATTAAGATAAAAGTGTGTATGCTAAACGAAAGAAATTGTACAGGATCTGGAAGAGACACAGATTGGAGAAAGACAAAAGCTAAAACAGAATCTGAAACAGTAGGTACAAGGAGTAAATGGAGAACTCAGAGTTGACCGTTTCACTTAAAGGGTAACTAGCATATGGAACAAGTTACCTGAAAAGGCTGTTGACATAAAGAGTAGAAATTAATTCCAGATGAACCCCCTTCTCTATGAAGGGAGAGAGTTGAGACATATGGGAAGAAAAAAAAAACAAACAGGAAAGTGTGGTAGAGATCAAACAAACAGGCAGAAATGTTGGTCTCGAGGTAGGTCTTTCTCCAGATCATAAAATTCCGTTGTCTATTAGACTGCTGGGATATCACTGTTCAGGCCCTAGAGAATATTTTTCTTTCACAGTAGCATTGTAGTTTAATGGAGTGGCAAAACTTCAGTTCATGCTTTGAGTTTTTGAAGGCATCCTCCTTTCCTTAGAGTCTGTGCATGGCTTGAACTGTAAAAGCATTCTCACACAGAAGCCTGTTGAGGTGCACTATTACCCTGTGCCTGACGCAGGCAGGAGTGTCCTTTCTGCTTACATCAGTGCCGTTAGCAAAACTTTTTTCCCCTTTCTGTCAAAAAAGGTCTAGTACTGAAGTCATGTTTGCAATTTTCCTTAGTGTATTTAGCACAGACAAGGCATGGTTCAAGAATGGATTATGTAGAAATTGTTCAGAATTTCCTTTCATCTTAATTGAGGCTGTTCCCCTTCACATGAAAATGTCACTGGCTTAATAGCACAGGAGAAAAATATATAAGTGAAGATTTCCTGTCATAGCTAATGAGAAAATTTTATGGTGCTGCCTTTCAAAAGACATTTAATTTTCAGGATCCCCAAATCCTCAATGATGCATTCATGTAAGTGAAATCATAATTGGAGGAGGAAGATTTCTTGTGTGCTGGCAAGGAGGGGATTGGCAGTAATTCTTAAATGAGTATAGGAAATGAAAGGGATCCTATGGCTCATGTTACCAGTTCCTTTTTTTTTTTTCTCCAAACTATATTTTTCTAGTAAGTCAGTATTACAGGAGATAACTGACTGAATCATAAAACTAGACCATTTTCTTACAGTACATGGAAGTGCAAGAATGTGCATCCTTTAATACTGCAAGACTCTGAAAGTTTTTTGATGGAGAAATCTTTTGTGGGACTGTTAGTTAAATCAAAAATTTTTAAAGCTGCCTTTGTTTCCCCCTCCAGACTGTTTATACCATGGCTCAGTTTCCCTTTCCACAACTGGCAGAATTAAGGGAGAAATACACATACAACATTACTCCTTTTCCTGCAGCAGTAAAATCAACTTCATTTTCAGGGTAAGTTGGAAATGCACTGTTTATGGCACATAGGATTATTGTTTATGTGGAATTGAAAAGACAGGTGGCACCCTCCCTTGTATGCTCTTAAAGAAGATAAAGATGTGTGGTAGTGTTCATATTTAAGAATGTCACTTTCTTCTTTTATGTTCTCATTTGACAGAAGGTTAGGCAGAACCAGAGACAGTGATGAAGAGAATGACTTAGATGATGAAGACTCGATTGCGAATGCAATTGGCTGTCTTGGACCATTAAGTGGGTTTTTGGCACCAGAGCTCCAAAAGTATCAAAAACAGATGAAAGGTAAAAGTGATTTTGTTAATTTTGGAAAATACAGTTAAATCTGCATGACCTGGCAGAAACTGTCTGTAGCTTCATCTGTGAAAGCTGCTATGAAAAATGTGTTCTGTATGCACATAGAGGTTACAGCAGGTTCCAAATGACATGCTCTGCAGTTGTTGAAGATGTCTTCAAAGTCAAGTTGGAAGGCTCTAGGTATACAGTAAATGACAGTGTGAATTAAGGATTAGCTATAGTAAAGGTAAACAAAACAACCCCATAATGTTGCCCATGCACAAAAGAAGCATATGCATGGAAAGCAGTCCACCCTAAATACTTTCAAGACAGCAATTAAGTAGTCAGCATTTTCTGAAGAATCTACATGTAATAAACCATCTTGACCTTTGTTCACCTTTGCATGGCAAACACTGGAATCTATCAGCAGTGAGTGAATTCTGCACGTCATTTTGCTGCCCTTTTGGCCAAACCTTCAGATTGTTCTGGTTTTTTGATATATTCACATTAAATAAAAATGTATGATTTAGGGTGTTCTGACAAAATGTCACTACTTTTCCAATCCCTCCACATCGAAATAAAGTTTCTTCACAGAATTGTATGTACACCTGTGCAAGCTCTACAAGAAGAGCAAAGATCTGATACATACCAGAAAAACAAAGGTAATTTGTTAATTTGTAGCAGCCTTTATGAAACTGTAGTGGATCAACAGTAATTTCACAATATGCTGGGAGAGGCCATTCTTACTTATCTTCAACTCACTCCACCCTAGCAGCAAAAAAACTCCAGACTGATGTAGCCGTACACTTCATCGTTCTTGTCTTGGTTTTGCTGAGACCTGTAAACTGCAATTTTCTTCTTAATTGCTGTGGTGTTTTGGTTTTCCCTTCCTGAGGGGCTCTAGGTCTTTACCTGCTGCTTCAAGCTAGCACTTAATCAGAACATCAAACTGCTGTTGCAAACTAAGCCAAAGACAAATAAACATCTCTTGAAAAGAATTATCCCCCTGACCCTGGAGTGACGGGTTGGTGGTGCATCAGAAACAGCTGTGAAAATAAATTGTCCTGCTGCTCTTGCTCTGCAGCTGTTTGTCAGAGGCACTCCCAAGCTGTGTGACCCTCAGCTGCTCTGCACCTATCCCTTTTGTTGCTACTAGCAGCTTTCTCCCTGTGGTGCTTTAACTGTTTATTGATGCTTCTCGGTGGCCAGTTGTTTAATCTCATGCCTGATTGACTGTAATGTATTTTATAATTTGGCATTGTTGACTTCTTCTTTGACCAACTGAGTGTCTAATAATCAGTTACTGAATTACGTCAGTGATAGCTTGATGTACTTTTGGATATTTAAAGAACTATGCTCATAACTTTGGATTTCCACATTAATTGATTTTTGTACTCTTTAACTTTCCCTTAAACTCTTGCTATTCTTAAGCAGTAGTAATACTGTATAGTAGTAGTAAGCAATAGTAGTAAATAGCACAGCTTAGTTAAATATACATATTATAATAATTTTTAAATTAAAGACTACACTTAAATAGGATGATAGGAATGAGACACAGACTTCCCCTGTAAATAATCATGGGATTCTTGAGTGTGCCAATTTACTCCTCACCTCCACTTTATTCTTACCTTGTACAGATCAGAATGAAGAACAAAGTCTCGGTTCCAGTAACATTGCAGAATTAAGTCCAGGAGCAATAGACTCTTGCCGAAGTGACTATCATGCTGCTTTTAACAGCATGATGATGGAGCGTATGACCACAGATATTAATGCACTGAAAAAGCAATATTCCAGGATAAAGAAGAAGCAGCAACAGCAGGTTCACCACGTGTATATCAGAGCAGGTAACATATTGAAGCATGCTTCATTTACTGATTTATTGCAAGCTAACTTCATCAGTAGAGACAAGGCAAATGAGGTTTTTTACATTCACCCAAATAGATAAAACAAGAAAGACTGATGGGATATATAACACATTAGTAATAAAGTGGGTACCACTTCATACAGACAGAAAATGAGAAGGTGATATTTTTTTCTTCTTTTGTCAGGATCTGAAGATGATGACCCTGGGAATTTTTTAGGTCCCAGGGACCAACTGAACAATGGTATTTAAAAGTGTTTTTACTATCTGGGTGCATTGTGTTGATCTTTCTGATTAAAAACTTTAAATCTTTGGCATTCTTGGAACTGACATACTGGTGCACTGGAAAAAGTAATTGGGGAGATGAGGATGCTTCAGACCATGTGGCAGGTAGATTCCTAGCTGGTCTGTATTATTTGAACTCCTTTGAATTCATCTAGGCATGGCAAATTATACAGCTGAAGGAACTGGCTTAGGTGCTCCATTTTGGCTGGCAGCTGTGGTGAGGACTGTGCTGGACATCAGTCCCTTATTTAGCAATCTGGGTTACAGAGTCTATTTCCCTTACTGGCAGAGTCAGCAATGCAGGGGTTGGCATGAACAGCACAGCTCAGGGTTTCAGTGGGTGTGCAAGCTGAGCACAGCCCACTCTGCTCATTCCACCCCACTTAGATGTCATTTTTCTAAGTCAGCACTGAACCATGCAAATGGGTCACTGTGGAGAATTTTTTTATTTTTTTTCTAGATTATCTAAATATGTGCTGGCATGGAATACATGAAGCTTCAATTTTTCATTAACACTATTTGTAAGGATTTTTTTTTTAAATATTAGTGAAGTATTTGCTTTGAACAAAGACTGTAGCCAGCAGAAACAGTGCAAACAATAAAATGTTGATTCCCAAGAATTGCCAATCCCTACACACCTTTCTAATCTTACTAATCATGATGCAGGGCTGGGTTTGTAATTCAATCAAACTTTCATCTAATTACTAATTCTGAGTCTACTCCTCTGGTTTAATAAAATACAGTTTATCCATTAAAAGTACTTTGATTAATTCTCCAGTCACACAAGCCGCAAGGAGAGGCTTACTTGTTTGACCTCATATGGAGACTGAATTGCCTCTCACGGTTGGAAGAGAAATGAAGGAGTGCTATTTCAAAAATTAACAACCTATTTTTTTAAGATTTATTTTCATGGTATTCCTGGCTCAGAACTTACTCATAGGTGTGAAGCAGAGAGGAAGGACAGGAAATGCTTATCATAGAAGGTACGGCTTTGTGTTCAACTCCAAGACATAAGTGAAATTCAGTGATGATTTTTAAGTTTGGGTTTGTTTGGTTTTTTTAAGTAGCACTCAGTCCTCCAAACCTTTGCTATACCTCAAAAAAGGCATCAAATTTGGTGGTGGATCCTTAGAACATTAATTTGTTTTGTTCTTTAACAATACTGTATTTCTTTTAAATGCTTTCTTTCAGACAAGGGGCCAGTTACCAGCCTCCTCCCTTCTCAGGTAAACCATTCCCCAGTGATAAACCACCTCCTTCTGGGAAAGAAGATGAAATTGAATAACAGGTCTCTCAAAAATGCTGTTATTCACATCCCAAGTCACGCTACAGGGAAGATGTCTCCCATTCCCCAAGAAGATCTTAAAGCAAAACTGAACTCTCCATGGCGCACCCACATACGAGTTCATCGGAAGAATATTGCTAGGGCCAAAGGGCAGCTGGGCTATGGCGATACCATAGGGCTGATAGATGAGCAGAGTGAGAGCTGTAAAACAAATAGTCCTGGTGCGAAGGAGGAGACTTCCACACATTCTGACTTTGGAGAAAAAGGAGGAGGTGGTTTGGATGATAGGACTACTCAGAAAGCTGATCAGCAGTCGTCTGAGCCAGTCTCTATGGACAGCAGTACAAACATGTCAGTGGTTCAGCTAAAACTGGAAGCACTGGAACTCACCTCA
The DNA here is from genome assembly GCA_013396755.1 of Sclerurus mexicanus. NCBI lineage: Eukaryota > Metazoa > Chordata > Aves > Passeriformes > Furnariidae > Sclerurus > Sclerurus mexicanus. The sequence goes on along the minus strand of VWZF01006235.1, from coordinate 2,344,065 downwards.
GACAGCAAAACCGATGCTGAGTCAACACTCTCTCAGTCCAGCCAGCCACATTTATCAGAGTCCTCCACCTCATCCAGAGACAGTGGAAACCTGGCTAAATTGCCCCAGCCTGGGAACCCAAAGTCACAAGTCTTCAATCCTTTCCCCAGTGTGAAGCCTCTTCGAAAGTCAGCTACAGCCAGGAATTTAGGGCTGTATGGCCCCACTGAAAGAACACCGACTGTACACTTCCCACAAATGAGCAGAAGTTTCAATAAGTCTGCCAGTGGCAACAGTGGGACCAGGAAACGATGATGTACTACCTGGTGCTTTCTATTGCTGACAGCAGCAAAAAAATTGAATTACCTTTTTTTTTTTAATGTGTGCATGTGTATCTGTGTCCGAAAGTGTTTCTAATCTTTAATTAAGTAATGGGGACAAAAGTGGTTACCGGATGCATAAATAGCTGTCTTTGAAAATTGTGTTCCTGTGTTGTTATGGGATGGATTAGTGAAAATGCACTCTGGCACCCTATTGTCAGTTCTGATGGTCCTGTGTAAATAAACTTTTAACTTGCAGTGCAAAGCATGCTGTTTCTTTAAATCTAACTCAGATGTTAAATCACCAGCTGCCTTTAACTCCTCAGCCCCCCATTGCTGCCTCCTGTCTTTCTGAGCTCGAGGGACAGATTGTCCAGTGCAGCAGACAGGTATAACAGTTTCTGTGACTGTTACGCAGCTTCCCCATTAGACTTCATCCTCATGCTCTAAGAGAGCCGAAGAAGCCATGACTTAACAGAAGCACAAGCAGCCCTAGCAATCAAAAGTGTCACTTTTTGACACCTGGCTTCAGATGTTTTTGAGCAGCGTTTTGTGCTTCTATTCCCACAGCAATTCTCTGTTGCTACTGTTTTTAATATAAATATAAATCAGTGAGCATGAGAATAGCAGACATAAGTCCGTCCACAGCGCTGGTTTGCGCCTTTTCTGTTACATGTGTACGTACATACATTTCTGTTACCTACTGCTGGAGAGTTGCAGCACTGTAAAATTAGGAATTAGGTACGACTATATGTGTAGTTGTATGATTATTACTATGGCACATCTTGGTTTCAATGGACTTAAAAGCTATTATCTAGATTAGACTTGTAGTTAAATAATATTTTCCAGCTCATTAGTAGGTAAAATATATGAATGTTCCAAAGTAGTTTAGGGTTTTAAATTCTATAAATAGATTAGATACTTAGAGTGCCACTTCCCATTAAAAGCCAACACACTGGCTACTATATTAGTGGGATGGACCCATGGGCTTCCATGGCTTGGTTCCTTTTTGGTGTGAGAGAACAATGGCAAAGTGATGAACTGAGTATTTACTTCCAAATTAAAAAGTGCAAAGCTGGTGAATACCATAAAACAAGTGCTGTATATGTGTATATATACATATATGTCTGTGTATGTATATATATTATGGATGCAGGCAGAGAAACTGAATGTGTATAATTCAACTTCAGGGTTACAAAATCAAGCACTCCAAGAAATTCAGGTTGCTCTTAAAACATTGTAGCTCTGCTGAATTGTGTGTACAGACTGTGATTAATTTCCTTGTTTTCAAGCTTTCTGTGGCATGGAAGGGCCATTATTTTAAACTAGAGTAACAACAGTAATGATGAATCAGCCCCTTTGTATGTAATATCTTACTTCCTTTTTAAAATTCTTCGTTAAATTTGAAAATTAATATACTATTGTCTATTAATGTATCCCATAACCTATGGATGTGATACCAATTTTACTGTATACCATGACTTAAAAGCTGTACAATATACCCTGTTTGTTGTTGTGGGGACAGTTCTATTTTGCTGTTTTATGCAAGTGTATGCATATAAAATAATATTCAAGTATAAACACTATAAATATAAAACAGATGTAGATCAGATCTTGCCCTTGCCTTATATCCAGGTTATAGCAGTATTGTCACTAACGATTACTTATAGCACTAAGTAAATTTAAAATAATGTAGAATTTAGTCACTGATCATGGACTGTATGTGAATTGTTTCTGCATTGATTAAGAAGAAATGGACTTCTCAGAAGTTTTACTGTGAATCATCCTCCCCCGTTTTTCTTAGCTTCAGTGTATCATGCAGCTGTATGCTGAACCAGTAAAAATAAAAGGACTGTCAACCTGCAAAAACTGCTAAAATGTTGTGAGTACATGCCTGAATTTTCAACATGGTAAGAAGCGATAAAGCAGTGGAAAATCAGCAAGTTTTGCATGGATATATGTCTGGGGACAGAAAGACAATGCATTCTAGCAATTCGGAACTAATCAATAATTGATGGGTGTGCACTCAGGGTCCTGTATTTGGAATGTTAGGATTGAGGCAAAGCAATCACAGCAACTCAGTGCATTGGTTTGATGCTGCTTGCTGCAGGAAATCTTTAAATACTGCTCGATAAGAAAATAGGATGTCATTTTAGCTACCTCAGAGATACATTTCAGTACCTCAAAGAATGTTCACTCTACCTGAAGTCTGCCTGTTGAACATACAGCAAAGGCAACTTCATCACTTGGCAATGAGTGGAACATTAAGCTGAGGTCCAAGGAACTCCAGACGTTTCCCGTATTTTTCCCTAAAGAATCCCTTCAGCAAATGAGGTCTAATGATGAAGCTGTGCTTGGAATGCTCTCTCTTCCATTCGACTGAATGACTTTTTGTGGTTTTTTTTTGTTTGGTTGGTTTGAGTTTTTTTGTGGTTTGGGGTTTTTTTTAATAAGTATTAGAGTCAGATTGACTTTTACTACTGAGAATGTGTTTCACCATCATCCAATGGAAGCTTTCAAGGAATGGGCATTTGATTGCATTTTGAAGACATTTTTAGTCCTGCAAGTGGAAAAGGTCCAAAACTATTCTGAGATTATTTGAAATTGTCTGCACCTTGAAGGTAAAAATAGCAGATGGTAGAAATCAGTTTTTCAGAATTGCTGTCAGCAAAGTTGATTTCATCCGCAACCACAGCTATAGCAAAAATTCGATTTTGTGTACTTAAAAATCCTACCAGAATCCATTCAAAAGAACCTGAATGGTTGCTAGAAAAGCAACAAAACATTATTTCAAGCAAAAGTAGAATACAGCCCTTTACACTGATATTTCCAATTGAGGTAGAAGTTCATGTTCAAAATTCAAAGCTTAAAAACACTTTCAAACCTTTGCAGCATATATTTTAAATGATTTAAATTGTTCATACAGAAATAAGGTGAGTGGTTTCACCATACTGTAGTTTTCTTTGACCTTCTTTGCAATGAATTACCTCATGCCCGTCCATGGGCAGCAGTTGCATCTGGCTGAGTGGCAGGGAATCAATACCATCTGACACCAGCTCCACTAAAGCATGAAGAGACAGAAACTCATCCTAATGCATCCCTATCCTTGTCAATGCTTTGCTCCAGTTTTACTCACTTTTTCTTGGTGGAAGATTCGGTTGAGGCAGGGGGTTGTCATGGAGCCCTGCAGTGATGTGAGATGTGCAGTCATCCTAGACAAGCACTCACAAGTCCGTGTGTCATCAGCCAGCAGGAACTGGCCATGTGGGTGTTTCTCAGGCAGCCAGAAGCTGCTTGGACACCTCTGAACGCCTCCGTGCTGTTAACAGCATCCTTGGGAAGGTGTATTCCTCTGGGAGGGTTGTGTGTGGGAGGGTGGATCCAGCACACTGCAGGAAAGTGCACGTGTGAAGGTTGTCTTCTAAACATCCTTCCCCACTGAAGAACCATCAGGGCTTGCACAAGCTGATTGCTGATAGAAGATCCTTAACACAGTTTAGGACATAGAAGTGTTTTGCAGTGTTAGATCACGCCCAGGCCCAGCCTCCCCAAGCCTGCAGGATGCTGCTTCAACTGTGCTTCATCATACAGGCAGCACGCAGCATTTACTGGCCCAGCACAGATTTAAAAGGACCACAAACGTTTCCAAGTCTTTTTCTGATAAAAACTTATCAAGCCACACTGTGTCACCACAAATAAGCGGGCAGATTGGTGATGGCATGGGAGATGATGTGTGTGGATGGAGACGTTGGGAGGAGGGAAGGAGCAACACATCCAGACAAAAGGTACAAGAAATTTTGAGGGAAAGCAAACTTGGTGGCTGTGCTACTTTTAAGGTTGTTCAGTTGTAAGTAACAAATCAAAGGATCTGACTCATGATGTGCTGTTCCCTGCTCATCCTTCCTGTGTTCAAAGTGATCGTGGACTTGCCTGATGACAGCAAGGTGCCACATCACTTGATGATCTTGTTCACCCACTTGATAGCCCAGTGGCGCTCCCAGCCTGCCCCAGCAGGAGGAGATGCCACTGAAGAGCCCTCCGATGAGGTTTACTGTGGCTTGCTTGGTGCAGTGAGCCATCGAGAAGGAGCGAATGCTTGAATACCAGCCAGGGTAAAACTTGCAGTCGTTGCTGGCACACCTGACTTGGCCTGAGCCAGCTCTGTGGGGAGGGTGTGGCTGTGATGACACTGCCCCAAAGCTAGGTAAGTGTTGCTGTCTGTCAGGTGTGCCATTGCTGGATGGATGTGGCTGTGCAACCCCAGGCAAAGCTCAGTGACGCAGAGCTCACCTGCTAGCTCAGCCCAAAGGCTCTGCTAGCCTGTGTGTGCTCAGAGCATGGTTTGCACCAGTTTGCAGGGGATCTGGTGTACATATGCCATGGTAGTGTTGGGATGTAATTCTCTGTGTCTGGTGTCCCATCAGCAGCCCTGATGTCTGGTAGAAAGGGCTGCTCATGGTACATTGTTTGGTCTCTTCTCTCAAAGATGTGTGGTTTTTCACTATCACTTGCTGGTTTTCTGATGTTTTATAATTGTAACTCGGGGAGATTTTTTTTGAGCAGTGCCTCATTTTTTGAATACTGGCTCAGGAAAGGCAGGTGCTTACTGCATCACAGCACTCAACAGTTTTGCAACTATTCCTCTGTATGTTTGGCTTGTGTACTTTGTGAACTCATAACCCTTGCTTGCATTCATTGCCTGTGTATTTGATGAGGGGTTTTGAGAAGATAAGAACAGCCCTGCTGGTTGTCTTATCCCAGCATCTTTTCTGTCACCATTAATGGTTGGAAATGCCTAAGATAGGAGTCCTGTAGGAATTAGGTACCTCCAGAGACAGCCTTCTCTTGGGACAGTCATCTGATTTTGCCTGGGTTTAGCACATCACACAGAGATGAGCTGGATAGCTAGGCCAGCAGCTCATCCACAGCAAACTAGAGACATGCTGATCTGGGCAGCTGCATGCACAGCAGGGACCAAAAACAGAGAGAGATCCAGCAGCTGAATTTCCTCCTTCACATGAAAAGAAGAATAACAATGGAGACATGACCAAGAATGAAAAGAATAATAAACACCAGAAAACATGAGCCTGAAGCAGCAGTTGTCACAGTGCTTCCTGCTGTGTGCCGATTTGCCTCTGTGAGGTTTGCTTGCCCTTCCAGCTTCATAGTTACTCCTCCCTTCCACGCTGACTGGCCTTCTCTTGCTGGGGAGATACCTTGGGACTGGGCTGGAGGGATCCTCCAAAGGGGCAGGAGGTAGGAACAGGTTGGAAAGCCTCACAGTTGCTCCTGCACTCACTGCCTGTGACGGTTCCTCCACCTTGCTTTCCCTTCCTGAGAGCTCCAGTGGCATCTCCAAATGACACGTGTACAAACACTGACCCAGAGCAAAGGGCAGGTGCCAGTCAGTGCAGACTTACCACAAGGATACTAGTGGAAGGAATGGGTTTGGCCAGCAAGAAGGAAGCAACTTTATTCTTAGGAAAAGTATTTAAGGTCTCTCTCAACCACCTGATATAGGCATAGAAGTCCAATGTTAAGACTTTGAAAGGCCAGAGATTTACAGCTCAGCAGCAACCAGCCATGGGTGCTCAGGGAGAGGAGAGCTGAGAGGAGCCTTACAAGGTGTGAACTTGTAGTTCCAGGCAGCAAAAGTGGCGTCAGAAATTGTGCAATTTTTTCACAACTGGGACTTATAATTGCAGCTTCCCTTACTCTCCTAATGAAATCTTTTCATGACACTGTTTTTTGGGGAGTTTATTTTTACTTGTTTTTCTTTGGCTGGTTTTGTTGTTGTTGTTGGGGGTTTTTTTGTTTGTTTTTGTTTTTGTTTTGCTTTGTTTTAAAATGTGTGGATCTAATGCTGTTTTATCTGCACCAAAACACAGCTGTAAACCTGAGCATCATAAGCTTGTTCTCACACTGGCAGTCAGCTCCATTAGACATACATCAGGACCTTTTGAACTCCTGATTCCTGTATATATACTGTATATTTTTATGCTGTTTCCCCTGCGCTAGTAAACCTTTCACCCAGCTGCAACAGTACTGCTTGCTGCCTGGCCCCCAGTGCTCTTGGAGAAGAGGCTTCGCCAGAAGAAACAGAAGGACTGTTGTCTGCCTGGCAGAGCGCCAGATGACTTGGTGTTGCTTGACACATTCTCCATCCCCACTAGCCAGTGCTGAGTCACTGGTTTCCATACAGACTGGGAAGTGTTTCACTCATGCCCAAGAGATGCTTCTTGTGGCCTGTGTGAGACACAAGCTGTCCCACACCGCTGCTGAACCTTCAGGATGGTGTGATGAACACAGCTGGGGGGGATATTTCACTGCTGCAGTTTGCAAGACATGATAGCATCTTCTGTGAAAGTGCTACAATATTTGTCCACCAAGATGCAATATTTCTGCTAGAGGTTAGACCACGTTTGCAGCCGTGACCACCAGCAGGTCAGTGATGTGAACCCTTGCTCAGTCCACACCATGTCCCTCTGTGTTCATATCCATTCATGGTGATCTTCTAGATAGGGCCACTAGATGCCAGTGGTGCTCCATGCAAACAACTACACTGCAATTCCCGCATATCCGCAGATAAGTGTTTCCAATTTTTTGTCATTTTCGATCCACTGTGGGGCAGTTTCCCGGCTGCTCACCTTTGATTTCACATTGCAACCTGTCTTCTCTCTTAGAGAACTCTTAGTAAGCTTGCTAACTTTGCCCAGTGATCTCAAAGCACAGAGACAGCCTAGTGGTGTGACCTTGGAAACAGTGCCCATAGCAGGACTCTAAAATGCTCTAAAGGCGCTTCCTCAGTCAGTGGTATAACACATTTTCTCTCTGGAGGACAAGCTGGCAAACAATTCTGGTGACAAGGTGGGTGAAGGAAGCTTGCTGGATTCACTGGTTGCCTTGTTGAGACTTCTCTTGTTTTACAAGTGTGTCAGCAATGACAACAAGATACTGCCAGCCATGAAATAAGAGTAAGTATTTCTATCATAAATACTGGAGCTGAACTGTTCCATGCTGAAGGCTGAAAGAAAAAAACCCACCTTTTTGTCAAACTTGTCTTACTACAAAAAAAAAGACAAGCAACAAAACACAACTAAACTAATAAGCCAATGAGTACGTCCTGTCACGTACTTGCCAGCTTGCTGCCCTGCCCTGGAGACCTTACGATTGAATTCCTGAGTGTTTTAAGCTTCCAGAAGTTGAATAAAAACCATGTTCAGGTCTCTACATGTGGATCATGTGGAGCCTTGAAAAATTACTTGCCTCCACTGAGAACTGGAATTTGAAGTCCACATGCCTGTCATCAGCAATCAGCACTGACTGGAGCAGCAGGCCCTGGGAACCTCATAACCTTTATCAAGGCCAAGTGCAGAGTCCTGCACCTGGATTGGGGCAGCCCCCAGTATCAATACAGGCTGGGGGATGAACGGACTGAGAGCAGCCCTGTCAAGAAGAATTTGAGGGTCCAAGTGCATGAACTGGTGGAGGAGAGGCTGTACATGAGCCACCAATGTGTGCCTGCAACCTGGAAAGCCAACTGTGTCCTGGGCTGCATCAAACAAGTGTGGCCAGAAGGTCAAAGGAGGTGATTCTGCCCCTGTGCTTTTCTCTGGTATGACCCCGCCTGAAGTGCTGCATCCAGATCTGGGGTCCCCAGCACAGGGAAGATATGAATCAAGTCCAGAGGAGAGTCACAAAGGTGATCAGAGGACTGATCAGATCATCAGAGAGCTCAGATCAAGATAGGCTGAGAGAGCTGGGGCTTTTCAGCCCAGAGAAGGATGTGAGGAGGCCTCCCAGTACCTAAAGGGGACTTATAAGAAAGAGGCGACAAAACTTTTAGCAGGATAGGACAAGGGGGAATGGTTTTAAACTAAAAGAGAGTGGTCAAACAGTGACACAGGCTGCCCAGAGAGGTAGTGCATGCCCCATCCCTGGAAACATTCAAGGTCAAGCTGGAAGGGGCTCTGAGCAACCTGATCTAGTTGAAGCTGTTCCTGCTCATTGCAGAGGGTTAGACTAGGTGGCCTTAAAATGTCCCTTCCAACCCAAACTATTGCATGATTCTATGGTGACTTCTCAAGTACATGCATAATCCAGACACAGCCATTGTCAGCATCCCATGAGACTGGATGTGGCACTTAGTGCCATGATCTAGTGATCACAGTGGTGTTGGATCAAGGACTGGGCTTGATGATCTTGGAGGTCTCTTCCAACCCAGTTGATTCTACGATTCTATTCTATGATTTTTGGTATCTACACTCCTATTGTGAACCAGCCACAAGCTGGGACTTTTTTTCTTTTCTTCATTTCTCCTCATCAAGTTTAGTTCTGTTTTTTTCTTTCTCTTGTGTTACAAGCTCTCACAGTCAGATACTGACTCTGGGGGGGTGTTTTTTTGGTCTGCTGTTTGGTTGGTTGGTTGTTTTTTTTCTGAAGGCTTAGCTACTAATATCACAGTATACCAAAAAAATCCCAAAGAAACCAACCCCAAAAAGTATCCGAAACACTACCCCAAATCCCTCCTTCAGCTTCCTTTGCAAAACTGAAAGAACACTGTGTTTCTAGGTCTCTTAGGTCTGGGCTTTTTTCCAAAAGTTTTAACATTAGAAGGGAAAAAGTTCTTCCAAAGCTGTTACTCCTCTTTTGATTCTGTATGATTTGCAGGCTTGTTGTGTGATTTCGTAGCATTTTGACGTGAAAAATGTTGATTAACAAAAAAAGTGAGAAAGTAGTAGTTATTCAAGTTGACAACAAGAAATAAATGACCTGCCTCATGAAGGCAACTTTTCTCAGAGTAAGATGAGTTAGAAACTTAGAGGAATCTTAAAGGAAGGTAGGAGCAAGGCTCCAGCCTGGAAAGGACTGTGATTGGCATGGTTTTCCTCTTCCCTTCCTGTCCAGTACAGTGACCTCTGCTCTGCCTCCCTTTCTCAGAAAACAGGTAAAGTACATATCTGAGACTACATCACTCACTGGAATCACTATAGTAAAAGAAAAGTCATCTGACACCACTGCAGAACTAGCTGAAGGTTAAAATTGCTCACTGTCAGTGTATTTCACCGCTGCTCAGAGAAAATGGAGGCACTGGGAATTTGCTACAGTCAAAACTGACTGAATAGTGAATGAGTGAAATACAGTTATTTTTCTTTCAGAGGTACCTTCTTCTCTGAGGTCCCATGGGACAATATAGAAAACTTTGATGAAGGTACTTTGGTGATGATGAAAAGACTCATATGTATAGAAAAAAAAGCAACTTCTGCTTTTATCTTCCTGTTGTCTTGCACAATAGACTGACGAATTGAAAGTGGGATTGATAAATTGTATCTTGATTATTCACCAGCTTTTGAAGTTCATCTAGGATTACTGAGCCGAGGATAGGTCCTGCTTGCTTTTCTGTCAGGCAGAATGTACCCACACGATTTTCAAGCTCTGCCATTCACATATGCAGATCATTACAGATGAAATGTATTCTTCATGTTGTTTTGCTCAGTATTCCCATGCAGAGGACTGGAGTGGAGAATGCCTTGAATGCACTAACTCTGAAGTTATTACTCTCAGAGTGTGTTGCAATGTGGATCTGTTGTCTGTGAGATATTGCCAGGCTCTCTTTTTGGCTCTTGAAATCATATGCAATGCTGCCGGGATGCAGACTTTACAGGCTCTTGTTTGAAGTTAGGGCCACCTCAGCATGGGAGGAGTATTCCAGCTCAGGTCCTTATCTGCCTTCAGATGGTGGTCTCAGCTGAAGAAGGATGGACTCTCTCTTCCCTTGGTGTTTGGAAGATCCTTGAAGGAAGGATCCTATAGAAGGAAGCTGAGACGTGACAGCAAAGTGCCCCTTGCCCATCCTCCCTGGGCATATGAAAAATAAGGCTGTTTCCAGCTTGACCTGCAGGTTCTGAGCAGCTCTTCTCTATGACAACTAGTCTGAGGGATGGCTCGATCTATGCCACTGGTGTTTTCTTTGGAGGAGATGAAGAGCTGCTCTTGAGGCTGGGAATGCTGCCCTAGCAGGCAAACACCTCATTTCCCTGCATTTTCTGCATGCTCTCACTAAGGCTGAACCACAGGAAATCTGCCTCCCTGGATTTAGCCTCACGACACCTTGTAGTGGCTCAGACCCATCACTTAGACAGCGCAGCAGTGGCTGCAAGAGGTTGAACAGGACAACAAGAAAAGGAAGAGGATTTGTGGGGAAGGAGCATCCCATCGGCATCCAGCCAGCCAGGAACTGCCACCGTCAGTAACAAAGCCCGTGAGGAGTTGTCCCAAAACTGGCACTCAGCCCCCATGGCAGCTACCCTGGGGCCACTCTCATTTACCGTGTCAGGTTTTAGGCTGAGACCAGGATGCTGAACAACAGAAGGTCTAGGAGGAGTTGGGCTATCATTTACTGCTGTTCAGAGCTAAATGGAAAAGCAGAACCAAGCTGACGAGCAAAACCCCTTTATCTGGAAGTCACAGAACTCTCTGTAGGGAAGTTGTGCATTGGGGAAGGTCTCTGTAGGATTGCACAGAGCTTCAATACTTCTAAAAAACAAGGCCACCTGGCAGTATGATTTTGAGCACCACCTACTGCTACATTAATCAGTAACAGATAATATGTGTATAAAAGTGTGACACTATTTGCTCAGTTTAGCAGAAGTTTCTGATGTTGTTCAGTATGCCACAATGGCACTGGCAAGAAATTTATCAGTACAGGGATTCTCCTTAATTAACAGGCTGTCAGGAGCACCCCTGGAACAGGAGGGGAGAAAGGCCACCACAAGGCTTGGCTGGAATGTGAGTAGGGGAGGTGAAGAAAGTTAGTGGAGGGAAAGTTAGGGAGGAGGTGTCCTGCAACACGGCAGTAGAAGAAATGTAAAGGAAAGAAAATAAATCTGAAGGCTAATAAAAAAACAAACAAACAAAATTATTGTTTTTTCACACATTCCTCTGTTTTGCTTGCCTGTTGAGCCCTGTCAGGCACCTTGCCTGGCTAAACCAGAGTGTCTTTGTTATCTACGTGTCCTTTTTTTTTTTTTTTTTTTGGTTTTTGCCCTTGGGATTCTTTGGCAGGAACATGTATTTAAGAATGCTCCGAGGACAAATATCCCCCATTACCATCTTCAGGACAGTTGTATCTCCCTGCTACAAGGAGCCGTGGAACTTCTGCAAAGCTTCTCTGTCTCCCCTCTCTAGAATGAGTGTCTGTGTCCTAAGCACCCAAAACAACAAATGACAAGACCTTTTTCTGAAAGCATACATAGATCCTCCCTTGATTCAGTAAACGTGTTCTGGGAATGAACTGCAAAGAGCCACTGTAAGAAACTAGACCATAAGTTCCCACTCTGTGGTCCATGAAAAAGTGGCAGATCACAGAGTGAGCAGCAGGACTTCTGCTTCAAGTTGCCTCCCAAAGGCCTTTGCATTGCATTCCATTGCACATACCTTCAGGTGTCAAGCCACAGCTGGAAGAGAAACCACCTTCTCCCCCCACCTCCTGGCAGGGGTGGAGCTGTCATTCTTGGCTGAACCCCTAAAGGTATCTGCTGTCTTTGCAGCAAACTCCATTTTCTCTGGAGCTCTCCCTTGTGTGTTTGCTGCCCATGAGCTTTTCTCCCAGTTCTCAGTTTCTATATCTCGTCTTTCACGTCCATCTCATGTCCTCCACCACTTTCTGTTGTTCCTTGCATTATCATCAATGGTAGCTGTGGGTAGAAACCTGTAATTAAATACTCAATTAAATATTGCGTAATGAGTATATAACAGAACAATACTTAGGAGAAAAACAGTGAAGAAAATAGCCCTTCCCAAAGGGAGGGAGGTGACTCACACTGATAGCAAATGACAACCAAGGAATTTGCAGTACAGTCTGAAGGTTGCACAGCTAGAAGTTATTGATATTTATAGTTTAAGAGACACAGGCAGAGTACAGTGATTTGCCCAGTACAGTACAGTGAGCCAAAGACAACAAAAAGCTGAACCCAGTCACTGTCATCTCCAGGCTCATATACAACCATAAAAATTGCTTCTTTTCTTCAAAAATAACCAATTCAAAACAACAACAACAAAAAAGATTCCTCTTGGGTACAAGATAGTAACCTCTAGTGCCCATAAATGGCACTGTCTTTTAGATGCTTTCATCATTTTGTAATAACTGTGGGATTTTGTTCCTTCCAGTGTCTGATTAAGCACACATTCTGTTGCCTGGGCACTAAAGCTGAAACTATCAATTTTATATGTATTTATTTACTTTTGAAAAACATATAATTATTTTATGTGAAGATGTGCCCTATCTGTGAGAGTTATGCATTCAGTCATGCTTCTGGCATGTTAGTTATAATCTTCTGCCATTTCACAGTATCTGAATGGTCCCATATCTTATGTGAATAAACTTCTCCTGAGAATGTCTCAGCACAAGTCTGCTGTTCTAATCCCTGCCCTTTGACATGTACATTCTGTGCAATTATCTACAAATTGAATGTTTCAGGTTTATTTCTCTTCTAGCTTTAACTAATTTCCTCAGTTTAGACAGTTTTTCACCCCCATAGTGCTTTTCTTTGTAATCTGTTTTTCCTTTAAAATTCAGTTGAAAGTTCTTCATTGGATGAAATGAAGATCCTTCCTTGTCATAAAACTGTTGTAGACATAGAAATCCAGAATATTTGAGTACTTAAGGGTAAAACAATCTCTGCTGAATTATCCATCAGAAGATATAGATTTTGGCTTGAGATTTTGACTATGTCTTTTATGAGGTAGATACTCCTTGCTGATGTCAAGAGGAGTTGCAGGCACAGTGGAAAAGGAAGGTATTTGAGTAGGCATCATCACATGAAATTCTTAAGAGAATTTTGCTTCATGCTTTCAGTGTTTATGAGAGTATAGAAATCATGCCAAGGGCATAAAGTATTCTTTACTCTTTGTTAAATGTTAATGAACATTGGGGCTCTTAAGTAGTCATGACATTTCCACATTAGTAAGTCCATCCGTAGCTGAAAATGGGAAAGTCAGGCTTAGCCATGTGGCTTATTGACCGACTTCTGTTACACTCCATCCCTGAGGTTTTAAGGAACAGCCACATTTTTCATTCCAGAGAAGAGAGAACTTCCACTGGAGTGAACAATGGCTGTGAAGGTGCCAAGAATGTGGGATGCCATTAAAAACCATTCTCCCCAACCAAAACAAACTCTAGTGAGTGTCAGCCCATGAAGACCCTTTCAAAAAAGGTCTTCACTGTGTCCCCGCTACATGGCAGCAGAGTTTACATAGTCCCTGTATTTCTAGGATGGTACTTGCCATTCTCTGAGGTTTTGCCATTCTGTTCACAGCATGGCTGATTTGGATTTTGCCTGTGGGCTGTGGTTTTTTGAGTTTAAAGCAGTATATTTGGGTGTTTAATTCAGGTTAACTGCTTTGAACACCTTTGCAATTGTGAAAGTGTAAATAACTGGCTAGTTTTTATAGTTCTCCTTTCCTTCTTCCCTCCAAAATTTCAGAAATGCTTTCTTTATCATTTGGTGATTTATGAATCCAAGTCAGAGAACTGAAAAGAAGACAGTCAGTCATATTGTTTAACTTCCTTGACACCCTGAGCCTCCAGCTAGGTTTTCTATTTAAATTGTCCAATATTCCTGGCAAAGCTGTGCTCAGTTGTCTGGTGGGTTTAGTCCAAAGGATATTTTAGTCAAGGTTATTTTTTCCTTTATCTGTTGTTTCCAAACTTTAAAGCTTTAACAAAGAAATGGATGAAGGATATTTTCATTGGAAGAAGTGGAGAAGCCAGAGAGAGGAGGGAATGGAACTTGCCTGCAGAAGCTGAGAATAACTGGGAATATTTTTGAGCACAAACTAGGTAGGAACCCTCAAATCTACAAAATGTTACAAAAAGTGAGGGGGATTATTTGAGTGAAGGAGGAGTTGCTTGTTCTCCACCAGGTGAATTGCTTTTTATTCTCCACCATATGTGGTAAGACTAGAATAGACCACTCATACTCTTGTCTGATTCGCTGTCTAACATCCTCATAAGGTCCCCTTTTAAGCACAGCAGAACACATGGGTTAGTAAAACCAGCCCTGTTCTTCTGCAAAGCCTGGTTTCCAGCCATGGGCAACCCCTTCACAAGCTGGCAGTTGTGTTACTAGGATTATGGGTGTTATTTTCTGAATTTATTTTAATGGAAATTCCTAACATCATCTCAGGAGAAACACCTTCCAATAGCAGATGTACTTACGTAGGTATGAACATACAATTTCAGCTTTCCCTGCCTTAATCTAACTGCAAATAGCCTTTAGTTATTCTTACAGCTCATCTCTGAGTCTCCGTGCTTTTTTGTCCTGTCCAGGCAAATACGTAATTAATTTAAGCAAACAGAAACTGTTTCAGCAGGACAGTCTGAGAGAAGCCCACAGTCTTGTAAGGTGCAAGGAACTGGACTGAGACCTGTGTTCTCTGCTGAGAGAACATGAGAAACCTTGTGGCTTGGCTCTGTGTGAGGTTGAGCCCTGTAGATGTGTCCTAGGGCGGTCTGCCTCATCAGCCAAATAGGCTCTTTTTCCCTCATCTGCTCTATGAATTGTGCTGTGGCACTGAAATGAGGAGCTTGGATCTTAGGAGATTTGGAAACTCAGATTCCTGCAGAATTTTGTGGGAAGGAATGGTACCCACAACACCAACTCGCAGAGGAGATATCTAGCTACTGCCCATGGGACTCTGTGCCTCTTGGTGTCAGTGTGGTTTCTGAGACTCTCCAAAATCTCCCATTTTCTTTGGTTATCACTGAAAAAACTTTAACTAAAGCAGCATGGCATGCAGGACCTTGCAGTACTGGACAGTAATTCGACAGTGATGTTTCCACCTTCATTTCCACCTAATTTATCCAGTTCTTAGTTCACTTATGCACTGCCATGCTCCCTTGGCACTGGTATGACACCTTAACCAGTCATTAGTAATACAGAGGAAAATACAGCCTTGAGGTCTAAAAATGCTGGCAGGATCTATTTTCTGCTAGCCTGTCTAGGTCAGTATTAATTACAGTACCTTCTCCAAAGTGGGGTGTACATCCCACACCATCAGGGAAAGCACAAATGGATCTGCAGAGCTCTAGTGGCTCTCCTGGCATCACTTGAAGCTGGGCAAGAAATGGTGTTAGCAGACACTTGCCAAGAGCTTAGTTTTCTTTCAAAAAGGTGCTGGTTAAACTCAGCCAAGTATTCTGAAGGAAAGTTACATGACAGCTGCATGAGTAGGACAAGGAGTTATCCTTGTGCTTGGCTTTCCCGTCAGCAACCTATGACATGAGGCTGAAGTGGAAAGTGGAAAAGTACCAAGCACAACTGGTTAAGTGTAGAAAGGGAAAACAGAGACGAGAAAAGATACGGGAGGAATAAAGTCTAGATATGGGAAGATTTAAGTCTTCAAGCTCAAAAGTGTTTGTGAAAGGGTTGGGAAACAATTGGTCTCTGTGCCCTGTTTTCCCAAATACAGAGTAAATCACTGTCCTCTACAACAGCAACACCAGCACTTCCCCTCAGGGATAAACCAGCATCATGGTTAGGCTTCTTTGGTTTGGTGTGTTAAGGAAAGTCCTTCCATTCTAAGACACTCCACCCATAAAATTCTGCCTGTGTGTCTTTGTTTCTCTTATTAGCTTTTTATTCCTAATCTATATTAATTGTTATCAATTCATTCTTTCATCCATGTCTTCTTTTTTTAATGCTTTTAGCTTATTTTTTCCTCCTACTTAGTCACATTATTTTGTAACCAGTGCAGTCTTCTTTCCCAATTGTGGTATTGTGGCTTTCTTAGCATCTAGTGAAATATTCTTAAATATCTTCTAATTAACATTTTTCTTCTTCGCGTCATCTCCTAACTGACTTCAGTCAATTGTTTTCAGTTTGGTAGGATGCTGGCACTTTTCAAGTCCCAAGGATGTTCACAAGCTTACTGGTTTGGACTCTGTTCTAGTTACACAGAACAAAGGTAGGGAAATCATGGTCACTGGCTCCTAAGCTATCACTACTTTCTACTTCTGTTAGTGGCCTCTGGGTAAACAGGAGGGCTAAATTTAAATACTTCCCATGTTGAATGTAATGCTTGAACTCACATATTGTCTATGATTCTCAGAAATGAAGGAAAAGCTCATTTTTGCAGATGAGATCCTTGAAATCCTTATTTTCTCCTTCCTGAATATTGCAGATTAGTCCTGTAGGAGCCAACCATCATTCAGACCTCTGACCTCAGCAAAACTTGAGTTCTTTTGCCGTGGACATAGTATCAGTTAGACACAATGTAAAACATTTTCTAATCATCCACACATCATGAAAATCAGATAGAGTTTTTCAATAGCCAGTGCAGCCTGATACACTTTGATACAGATATACGGATTAACTTGCACAAAGCAAAGCATGATGGACAAAAAGAGACTGACTTTCAGAATCTCTAATTGGAAGAAATCCTCTGAAGTCATTGAAAAAGAGAGACTCTTAGCACTACTGGTAGGTTAAATCCTGTGTGTATGAAGAGTCTACCCAGAAGCTGTAAGTCTGCTCTCTACATCCTTAACAGAAACAGAATAATTTCTGTTTCTATGAACAGCCACCATCTCCTCATGTACAGACAGTATCCAGCAAGGTATCTGGGACAGTTGTTTTTATCTTGTATCTGAAAATTGTGAGCCCTCCCACTGGAAGGGTAACTGCAGTACCATGACTCTCGTTAGGCCACCTTGCATTGCTGTCTTATAGACCCCACCAGTATGTACTGGGGACTGACCAAATGGAAAGCAACTTTGCAGAGTAGGAGCTGGGGTTGCTGGTGGGCACCAAGACGATCAGGAGGCAGCAATGTGCTCTTGTGGCCAAGAAGGCCAACAGCCTCCTGGGCTGCATCAGGCAGAGCCCTGCCGGCTGGTCCAGGGCTGATCCTTCCCCTCTGCTCAGCCTGGTGAGACACACTTGGAGTGTTGGGGTGAGTCCTGGACTTCCCAATGCACGAGACACTTGGACATATTGGAGCAGGTCCAGTGAAGAGCCATGAAGATATTAGGAACATCTCTCCTATGAGGAAAGGCTGAGAGCTCAGTCTGTTTAGCTGTACTAGGCATGGCTTGAATGGAGTTAATTTTCTTCATAGCAGCCCTTGTGGTGCTGTGTTTTGGATTTGGGACTAAATCAGTGTTGATAACACAGCAGTGTTTTGGCTACTGCTGTGCAGCGCTTGGCAGCGTCAAGGCTTTTTTTCCCCCCACTCTGCATCCACAGCCACTAGGCAGGGGATGAGCAAGGCATAAGGAGAAGACTGGGGTGGGACAGCATGGACAGATTCCCAATATCCCTGTCCACAGTGATATTCTCTCTGATATAATATCATGCTTAGCAATAAGAGGTCAAGGAAAGGAGGAAGAAGCGGGGATAGCATGGTTGTTGTTTGTCTTCCCAAGTAAGCATCACACGTATACTTACTGGGAGCAGGCTGATGGACCATAATGAGTAAAGGCTGCATTTCACTCTGCTGGCCTTCGCAGCTGTTATGTGTCAGTGAGGAAGAGAGCACTAAAAAATCAATGCAGAATTGATACCAGTGTTTGAGTTCCCCTTACAGCACCTCACCTTGGCTGTGCCCAATTGTATTTTACCTGTTATGGTGTCCACACAGGTATGGCTGATTGCTCTGGCTGCAAACACTCCACGGCTTCATGGGATCCTGGTTTATTAACCCAAACACTGTTTATTCTGTGTTTTTAATATTTCATTCTGCCTTTTTACTATTTTGCCTTTTACAGAACATCTTTTTACAATTACTTGCACCTATCTGTGATTTTAGTCATAGGAAATAGAGAACTTGCTGGAGGACTTGCTTTTCTATCAAGTTCTTTGTTTTTAGCAAGACAATTTCTGAACTGTCATCTGAATGCCACTAGTGCATATAGCTTTTCAATTTAAAACCAAAGAGTCTTGCAGAATAGGAGGCACTTTAAAGAGGCAGGGTTTGGGTTTTTTTTTAAATTCAGTCTGCTGCTGAAATATGTTTGGGAGGTCTAGTGAAAGCCTATCCGGATTTATAGCATGATTTCTGAAGAGGAAGGTATGTGTTTTCCAGGAATGTGTGGGGTTAATACAGGCTTCCTGGGTTTCTAAAATTGAAATTATTACTTCCTGGGCTATGAAACACTGCTCAGCACACACAGGTTATTGTAGGCTTCAGTCAAGATAGAAATGCATGTACTTATGTTTCTCCTGGAGACATGAAAGAATTTTTTACTCTGCTTTGCTTCATGAACTCTTCCAAAATGTGGTCTCCACTTCAGAAACACTGTTATAATGAAATATTTTCTAATATCCCATGCAAATATCAGCCTTTACATACTGAGGCCAAAATAAATACAGACTAAAGACTACATCTATGCTTTGCTCAGGAGCATGCTGGAAGACTGTATTTCAGGACCCTGTTCTGTTGCCCACACTGTCATGATACTTCTGTGTTCTGTGGTGCCTTTTGGAGCACAGTGTTGGATTCAGCATTAGCCACATACCACCACCAGCAAGCACTGTGGTAGGTCTTGTAGGCACTGGCTAAAGAGGTACAGACCGTACTATGGCGTTTTTGGGCATAATCTAGGGATACACCAGCTTGGGTTATCTCTCTGAGATGCAGGTGATGGGTGGAGGGGGAGGGTGTCACATCCAAGGAGCATGAAAGAGGGGTAAATTTTAGGGCAAATGCAGACCCATTCACATATAGTTAAACTTCAGCATAGAAGTATCTAAAATCTGTCTTAGGTTTGGGACGTCTCAGCAGCTAGATAGAAAGACAAATACACTTGAAAATCCCTTTGCCACCCTTTTGCAGTCCATCAGGAACAGCCAATGCCTCTTCTAGCCAAGACTTTTGTGAATTGTCCTGCTCCTTCCCCAAACCAAAAAAATGCCCCCCTGGAATAAAATCCCAGTAGTTTCTGTAATGAAGCAATGCTGTTTGCTAGAGGTGTATCTTTCTGAATGCAGTGTTTATGACAAAGTTGGAGATATTCAGTTCACCTAAATGTTAGAGCTGAAGCCATTTTTGAATACGTTATGTATGTTGCATTAAGCTTCCCTTTGCCAATCCTGTATTGAAAGCCTAGTGAGAGGAGGAGCACAATGTTCCTTCCTGATGTGTAAATGTTATTAGATGTTTGTTTGAAGTACATGGCTCCCTGTAATCGCAGTTTTGACTTTAGGAATAAAGATGCATATTTATTTACTTTAGATTTCTAATCCTGTTCATTCTGTCATGGCTTTGCACATATTATTCCAATCATAGCAGGGCAATCTGTAGCTTCCTTACTTACCATGTAGCCAGACCAGTTTCTCTGAAATCAAAGTCTTGGGGCTTATTTTGTTTCCTTTAAATAAACAGACTTTCCAAACAAAGAGCCAAACAAATTTCCCTGTGGGCTTCCTAGATTTGTTTTGCTTCAGTTAAAGAAAGATGTAGTACAAGTCAAAGTGTATTATGGAACAATGGAAAAACAGGGATTAGCACACTTCTTTTTTTTTTTTTTTTTTTTTTCTGTGTCGAAAAGTCCCCTAAATAAAAGTAACAACCTTTCAGGGTCCAAATCTGGGTGTCCTTGAAATATATGCCTGACCTCACCTCTCTGAACAATGAGCCTCCTTACAAAGAAAGAGCCAACTGTTCACTGAGTGTTCATTTGAACTTCCTCCAGCTCCAGAAGAAAGGGAAGCAAGAAATTCCACTTAGGATGCCAGCAGGTCTCGTTCATGTGCCTGGCAGCTCTGAGGGATTCCAGATGGCTTAGGCCCTTCTTTTGAACACATCTTTTGATCTCATTTAAATTTCCTCCTGATTTCACCTGCTCTGTGTTTACTGACTGGAGGATACACAGGTGGACATATTAACTTCACCATAGGGTACAAATGGATTCAAGGGAATTTGTGTGCAGGAGGGAGGTTGTGTAGTACAGCTAATGCAGCTTCAGCTCCAGTCCATGATTTATGATTCAGAAACCACAGTATAATTTTAACAGTCAAGAAACAAATGGAAAGCCTTCTCCATCCCCAAAGTGTGTTTTCTAAATGTTACAACGTGTAACCTTCAATCTAGTGGTCACCTAGGAAGTCAAGAAAGAAACGTTTTTAGAATTAACTTTTGTAATCACATATTTTATCCCATTCCTTGTTTACATATTTACAGTTCTCTTTATTCACAAACAAGTTGTTTGTCAAACTTTCAAGCTATGTTTAGCTGTCAGACTTTTTCCATAACAAGTAGCAGCACATAACTTGTGCTAACGGAGGTAGCAGTCTTGCTACATTAACATCGTCCTTGAATCTGCATGGTGTGGAAAGGGGAAGAGCCATCAGGGTCACACACCAGGATAGTGTAGACATAAGAAGACATCAGAATGCAGCAGAAAAATAAGGCTGAGGGGCTGGATTCTCAGGTAGGATGATATGACTATGGATTTGCACATGCTTAACACAATCTCAGTCTTGGTCAGAGCACTACAGGTATTTTAATCATCAGCCTACAATGGTAGCCTTGGATGGGCTCAGATATTGGTCTGTCAAGACTGCACAGGATTTAGACATGAATACACTAATATTAATAGCAGGATCAGAGCGGCATTTCAGTCTAACCACGTTATCTGCTTAGCAGTGTCTAGTCTCGCTGATAGACATAGACTATTACTGATACTAGTGGGAATTGCCATTAGATTGAGAATATCCAGTCAGCGTTCAGGTTTATACACATTTGGTTATCACTTACTCTTTAAAAAAACACTGGTAACTGAGAGAATAAGAGTTGGAGTTTTTTTACTGGGAATAGGAAAACCTCAAGGTTTAGTGTCATCAAAAAAACCAGTAGAAAGCAACATCACAGCTGATATTATTCAGAGAAAATATATCTGAAAAATCTGTACAGATGAAGTTTGCACCTCCTGTGCCCATGCTGCGGTAGATTTCTCTGCGAAGCAATGATAGTGCTAAGAGGAATTGAACTCCCTGAGAAACAACTCTGGACATGTCCAGGGTTTGCTTCCTAAAAAGGTGCAGCTTTAGTGAACGCTGTCACTCTACATTCATACTACCCTGGGTGAGGTTCTCTCCGGAAAGCAGGAATGGCTGGGATCAAGCAGAAGCATTCTGTTCCAGGTTATTCTGCCTTCTCAGCTAGCACGCACAGGAGCAGCTCCCAGGCCAGCCTTCCATCAGTCCCTTGGCCTGAATTTTGCATCTCCTCCACTACTTGTGCCATTCAGTGTCTCCATGTACCAGGTTTGCATGGCAAGATTTTGTTAGCTGGGGGGCTACAGGGGTAGCTTCTATGAGAAGCTGCCAGAAGCTTCCCCTGTGTCCAACAGAGCCGATGCCAGACATCTCTGAAGCAGACCCACCACTGGCCAAGGCTGAGCCCATCAGTGAGAGGAACCATCCCTGGGATAATGTATTTAAGATGAGGGGAAATTTTCTGCACAAGAGCCATTGCAGCAAGAGAAGAGAGGAATGAGAATATGTGAAAACAATAACTCTGCTGACACTAAGGTCAGTGAAGAAGGAGAGGAGGAAGGTGGTCCAGGTGGCGGAGCTGAGACTCCCCTGCAGCCCATGGTACAGGGCATGGTGAGAAGCCTGTCTCTCTGCAGTCAGTGGAGGTCCACAATGGAGAGGATATCTACCAAGGAAGACCCCATGCCAGAGCAGGCTGATGCCTAAAGGAGGCTATGACTCCATGGGAAGCCCATGCTGCAGCAGTACCTGTGGACCCTCGGAGACAGGAACTCCCGCAGGAGCCCCTGCAGAAGCAGGCAGGGGCAGGACTTGCGACCCTGCTGGGGACCCATGCTGGAACAATCTGTTCTTGAAGGACTGTACTCTGTGGAAGGGATCCATGCTGGAGTTCAGGAAGCACTGCACCCTGTGGGAAGGATTCGTGTTGAAGAAGTTCATGGAGGACTATCTCCCATGGGAGGGACCCCTCGCTGGAGCAGGGGAAGAGTGTGAGGAGTCCTCTACCTGAAGAGGAAGGAGCAGCAGGTGCAAAGCGTGGTGAACTGTCTGCAGCTCCCATTCCCTGTCCACCTGTACTGCTGGCAGGGGGAGGTAGAGAATTCGGGAGTGAAGTTAAGTCCAAGAAGAAGGGAAGGATGGGTGGAAGGTGTTTTTAAGATTTGGTTTGACTTCCCATTATCCTGCTCAGATCTGATTGGTAATAAATGAAACTGATTTCCCCAAGCTGAGTCTGTGTTGCCTGTGCTGGTAACAGGTGACTGATCTCTCCCTGTCCTTATCTTGGCCCACCAGGCTTTTCCTCATATTTTCTCTCACTTGTCCAGATGAGGAAGGGGAGTGATAGAGTGGTTTTGGGGGGCATTTGGCATCCAATCACATCAGTCCACCTCACTCCATTAGAAAACAGCACTGTCGGGGTGAATGACATAATACACACCACTGATGATGCAGACCGGAGAATAAGCATTGCTTAGTGACTCTTCTGCTAAGTAAAATCCAAACCATGTTTTTCTCCCAGAAATATTTAAGCCCTCCCCAGTCCCATGATTTGTACCTGACAGAAAGATCTCGTTAGATTCCTAGCCATCATAGGAGGTGACATGAGCATTTGCTAATATGGACATTTATACCTTTGGTCTTCAGATATGCCACTCAGTGACAATGTCCCTCCTGTGCACATCCTGGCTGGTCACTTGCTGGCAACCAATGTCAATTTTCAGCCTAGCGATAGGTCTGAAAGTGAATGTTTCTCATAATTTTTCCACTGTAGTCAATATTCCAAAGGTTACAGACAATTTGGAATGGTTTGAAGAATAGTCCTTTGAAACAGAGCCATGAGAATGAAGCTCTGTTTACCTGTACTGTGTGGCAGACATCTCTCTCAGTTCTGGGGTAGATTTTTGGTAGTAAAACCAAGAAAACTTTCATGCAATGTCCCTGGAAAAAGCTCACACATTGACTTTATGTGCATGTAGACTGAACACGGCATGGAGACACTTCTGTTCCCCAGTCTTCAAAACATTTTGTTAGAAGAAAAGTGGGAAAATAAATGTCGGAGAGGAGTAAGCAGATGTTTGCTGTTAAAGATCAGCATGTTATACAATCAAGTTTACAATAACTGCTTTTAAATACAAACTAACTTCTGCCCTGTGTTTTTCAATGTACTGTGAAATCTTCATGTCATTCTTTTTGTCATTTGCAAGTAAACACCCACTGGACTGTTTTACAGTTTGTAAAATATGAAAAGGGCTTTGTTCATGAGAGACTCCTTTGATTTGCTTTAAGATGAAAACCTATGTGCCAGAAGCCTTTTGGTTCTCTTAATCAGAACGGAGCAAGCTTTTCTTCGTCTTGACCGCTCTGATCTCATTGCCTAAACATACTAGCCAATAGCTAACAATTGTGGTGGCTTTTTTTTCTTTCTTTAACATAGCTTTCCTTCCCTCTGGACAGGGCAGATGTTGGAGACTGGCTTCAGCAGCCAGGAAAGGCTTCTTTATCTCCTGACAGGCCTACAGTACTTGAACCCAGAAAAACAACAATAATGAGAAAGTTTTCAAAAATAAACAGATGGAATGGGTGCATCTCCTTTTTCCCAGTGCCTCTGTGCCAGGTACTAATGCTTAGCTACTGTGCTGAGTCAGCAGTTGCAGCTATAAAAAGTAATGTTAGATCTGCTAAAATGGACGAAAACAATTGTTGACAAACAGATCAAAAGAAGTGTGAAGGACAGGTATCCCTGCAAGGAAGAACTCACAAATTCTTGAAGCAAATGGACCAACACTGAAGGAGGTATTCAGTATCTGAGGGAACTAATCATGTTGAAGGTGATCTATAACAACCCGCATGACAACAAGCATCCAAAGACCAGGAGAAATGTGGTCCATGTGGTCCATGTGGTGAAAGTTGTACAAAATGCACCAATGTCATGCACCCACACCCTGGTGATAACAAGCTGGACAGACACAGTGGCACGGACTACAGATGAGCTGGCTGGATGACTTTGAGAGTATGACGATTATCTCGCTTCCCATGTGGGCCTGTGTCTTGGGTGTGGACAGATGAGAAAAATGTCTGAGCAAGCTGAGGAGGGTGGGTTGTCCTCTCACACTCCTACCAAGGCCTCAGCTATGAAGAGTGAGCCTTGTTCTGCTCAAGAGAAAGGGTACTGACGGTCCACACCACGTATGACCCTGTGATTCTTCCTGCGTGACCAGGGGAGGACATGAAGAAGTGGGGTGATGAACCTACTTGGAGTCTAGAAACATGGGTACAGGAACTGCAAGGAAAAATAAGTCCAAAATCATCCATCCAGGAAAACTACTGCTCCAGGGTCTGTTGAGTAGAGTAGGAGGGCTGATCATACTTCTGACCCTGACGAAGATGCTTCTGTTTTGCAGTTACAGATGTTGAGTAATGAAGACTCCAACCCGGAAAAGAGACACCCTGCCTTCAGCCAGGCTGAGGTAAGGGACAACAGATTTACTGAACCGTGTGGACCAGAATCCCTGGCTCATGAGCCCCACATCAGTATAGAGCTCTAGTGGACACCAGTGCACATTGTACCCTAATGCCATCAGATTACACAGGGGCAGAATCCATCTGCATTGAATGGCAAGAGCATCCTGTTGTGACTGGTCTGGTGGCTCTGTGCATCCTTGGCACAGACTGCCTCAACATAAAGTACTTCAAAAACCCAAGAGGGTAGTGCTGGGTGCTCGGTATAGATACCTTGAGTATAGAAAGATTAAACAGCTGTCTAGCTTGCCTGGTCTCTCAGGGGATCTGTCTGTGGTGGGGTTGCTGCAGTTAAAAGAAGAGCAGGTGCCAATTGCTACCACAACAATGCACCAGTGACCGTATCACACCAATTGAGACTCTCTGGTTTCCATCCATATGTTAATCTGGTGACTGGAGAGTCAAGGAGTGATCAGCAGGACCCACTCATCCTTTTATAACCCAGTATGGCCAGTGCGAAAATCTAACAGAGAGTAGAGATTAACAGTGAACTATCGTAGCCTGAATGAAGTCATACGTTGGCTGAGTGCTGCCGTACTGGACGTGCTGGAACTCCAGTATGAACTGGAGTCAAAGGCTGCCAAATAGCAGTCATCCACTGATATTGCCCATGAGTTCTTCTTGATCCCTCTGACACCAAAGGGCAGTTTGCTTTCACTTGTAGGGGTATCGAGTACACCTGGAATTGGCTGTCCCAGGTTGCAAACACAGCCCTACTCTTTGTAGCTGAATCTGTTGTAGGGCAAAGCAGTCATGGACAATTATCACCAAGCTGCCGGAACTCCTTTGGTTGGTTATTAGTTGTCCATTAGCCACAGTTGGGCCAGGTGGCCCTTTGCAAGGCAGTTGTCAAGAATCAGCTGACAGGACCCAGATCAAGTGAAATCAAGAACAATCAAGTAAAATTTTTAGTATTTTCTGGAACTGAATAATTGGAAGGGGTGTGGAACACATGGAATGAAAGTACTATGTGCAAAGATTTCTTCTCCACAGAGAGACTCTTTCCACTCAGCTTTTCAGCAAAGCTGCATTTTGCATGATGTCCCAGTGGATTTGAGTTTTAAAAGGGGAGATAAAAATAATCTTCTTTATGTTCTGTGACAAGATCACTGAAAAAGTGATTTAAGAGGAAGGAAAATTAAGCCCATTTTCCCAGCCATCCATGTGTTTATCATATGTACATATGACCAGAGGGGACTTCTCACCCCAGAGGAAGAACTAAATTATATAGGAGAAATTCCCAGGGACCTGGAGGAAATTTGGAGCTTCTGTTCTTTCTTTTCCAGAAGGATTATTCTCAGAAATCCCCAGATAGACAAAAAAAAAGAAAAAAAAAAGTGGGGTGGTAAAAGATGAATTATATGCTGGAACAATAGCTTTGTTTAAAAGGAGTTTATGTGTGGCTCAGCAGGACTTTGCATTAGATCATTCCCTGAGAACCTGCTGGATTTTACAGCCTGGCACCAGGCAGCTCTGGGTGTATGACTACAGCCATGAACAAAGACAAGCTTTGATCTAAACATCTAAGAAGACGTCCAGGACTCTCAGAAGAAGAACTACAGTAGCTAGCTTCTGGCCTGAATGCTAAATGCAGCTAACATATACCTCCTCATTACTTAGGGTTTTGAGATGTAATTTCATTCTTATAGGGTAAAAAGCCATTTCTTTCAGTTGATGTGCCAGATCTGCTTAACCCTATGGTTTCCAAACAAATGCTTGTTGCTATCTTTCCTCATTATTATAAAATATGGTGGTCTGAGATCTCTTCAGCCTGGTCATGATAACAGCAATTTCATGAAATGATGATGTAGCAAAAATGTGCATGGGCTGGTGACCCAGGCCTTCACAGAGAGGAGACAGTACCAGGGCTTGCTTACTTTTCCTAACGCTGGAATTTTATCTGAAACATTCATTGGATAGGAGTCCTTAGAAAAAGCGCTGGAAATGACATTTGTAGGTGTCTGTGTTATCCACAGAGATGGAGACCAGCTGCCCCACAGAAAGCATGAACACCAAGTTCATGCTGAACTCTGCAGAGAGGTGTCTGAAAGCCTCAAAACTGCATGCGCGCAGGCAAAGTCCATAAAACCAATCCAAGTGCATTTTCAAACATTTGCGATTTACTTGAGGATCAGTGAACCGTCTCCCTTCATCTTTCCCGTGTCCTGAGGTATTCAGTTTTAGGTTCAGGAAGGAATACAAAAAGTTCTGTGGATTCTACTCAGTTAGGAAAGTGTCAAGCACCTTGGCACTCTTGGGTGCCAAGTGCTATATGTGCTTCACAGATCATGTCCTAAATCTGTTATGCATTTAGCTTTTAACTCCAAATGTAGGTGCGTGGTTAACTCCCTCCTAAGCAGCTGGAGTGTCTTGTCCTGTACTCTCTGGCCCCACAACTGTTTGTATGGCACCGAGCAGCCACCAGCACCCGCTCCATGTGCTGTGGCACCCCTGCACTGCCTGGGCACCCACCACCCCTACCCTGAGCCTTTTAGGCTTTCTGTGCTTTGGCTGGATCTGAGTGAGTGCTCTGTGCAGCTGTGAAGCCGTAGCTGATGACAAAAGCTTGACTGCTTTGGCAGTGCTAGTGAGAGGGCACCTGAATGTTCCAGGAGGTTTACGGAAACAGGTGTAGGAATAAGGTGGCACACTAATCTGAAACTGACAAAGACTGTGTTTATGCAGTCACGAAAAAATCCTACTTGAATAATTTGAGAGCTAAAAATGAATGTTTCTGAGCACTTTCATAGCCGCAGAACAATTTTAGCATCTTGTTAATTGCATATTTTGCAGGAACATTTGCTTTTGGCTCAGGAAAAGACCACAGAATGCAGTGCTCGCTATTGACATTGCAGTCCTGCTGTCTTGGGTGTCTTACTTCGGGAGAGAGATGCTTCTCTAAAGAGGTTTCAATCAAACCCTGACCTTCCAGCTACCCAGTGTCTTCATGACTGTCTGCACACAGGATGTCGCAGACTTTGA
Source organism: Sclerurus mexicanus (assembly GCA_013396755.1). Classification (NCBI taxonomy): domain Eukaryota; kingdom Metazoa; phylum Chordata; class Aves; order Passeriformes; family Furnariidae; genus Sclerurus; species Sclerurus mexicanus. The sequence continues at coordinate 2,316,266 of VWZF01006235.1, read as the reverse complement.
GGATTTGCTCTTTCAAGGACTGAATGGACAAATCTAACTCAATTGTTACCTTCCTTTTACAGATGGAGATCTATTAATTTCCTTGCCCAAGCTCACTATCCAAGTTTTCATGACAGCAGAGAGCCCAACCCAGTGCTCTTCAGTTCAGTGCCGTCACCACAGTCATTCTGTTCTTATCAACACTTCAGTGTGTGGCAAAGTCAACACGTTTAGAACAACATTGCTTGATTTTGCTATAATGGACTCAGTTCAGTGCATTAACTCCTACGGTGAATCTTCCTTCATTCAGGGGAAAGAAGTGAGCTTGAAGCCTATGCCGCTTTTTTTTTAGCAAAGTTTTTAGGACAGCAAGGGAAGTGGGAGAGAGTTTAAATGGTATAGGTGAGACCCATCTGGCAAAGTTTGATGTCTTCACTTACCTTCTGTCTGTGACGGATGCCTTAAAACTAGTTAATACAAGCAAAGGCGGTGCTTATAAGGGTATCTTATAAGATTATGGCTTAAAGGTATATGGTTTCTTTGATCTTGTAAATTCTACCTAAGTTTATGTAAGGAAGCCTTTGACTTCAGGATTTCTATTACTAAGGTATTTGTATTATTTTTCCTGTTTGTTGTTTTGGTTTGTTTGTGGGGTGTTTTTTAAAAATAATTATAAGAAAAGGATGTTCTGAGTGAGGATTGAAACAGACAGAAACCCTGGGAGGAGTCAGGTTATTGTGCAGTCAGACCTGCTCTGTGAGCTTGACTGGACTGATTTAACTTGAAAACAATAATGCACTCAAACAAGAACCTGAACTCCTTCCCCTAGGGTTTCCTGCCCTGATCTCTTGCTTGAAGAGACAATTCACATTTTTCATCTCTCTAAAAACAAATTAGTCCCACATGCCAGCATGACTTGGTGATTATGTAGTAATTATCTTGAATATTTATGCAGGTTTTCAGTAGATAAGCTTAGGATGAGCCATCAGAAGGATTTTATGCTCCTGTGAAGTTTAGTCTTACCTCCTGCTTAAAAATGTCATTTAGTTGCTGCTGAAACAGCTTCTGCTCTGCTTGAATGTAGTCAAGATTTCTGCATTATTTTTCTTACTGCAAATGAGAATTTTATGTCTTTTAATCAATGTTTGAATAACTCATCTCTTTGCATGGGTTAAGGCTGCATTTTGCATGAAAGCTACAGACTTTATCTTTCTTTGTTTAAATGTGGATGTTCAATCCTAGAAATGGGATTTGAATTAAAAGAGAGGCATAAATCAGAGCCAAAAATCTAGGTGCTGCCTTTGTATCATTGTCCATACTAAGACAAAAAGAGTTTATCTATTTTGTTCACATCAGTCTTTCTGACATCATCATTCTCTGTTTCTTTTGCTGATTTTTTGTTTGTTTGTTTTTCTTTTAAAAAAAAGCAAGACCACTTTTATATCTTCTAAATCCCATTTCTGGTATCTCTTCAAATGAGTAAACTTTTGCAAATGGTTGCAGAATACCTTGCTTTTCTCACAATTAAATATCAGTTTTCCTTATCCAGATCAGCTATATTCTGATATATCAACCAGAGGTCTGGGATGACTTACTCTTGTAAAGAAACTTTCCTCACTTTGTAAGGAAACTTTTGTTTTGGCCTGTGATCCTCTCTTGTGACTTTGAAGTGTGTAGAAAAGCTTATCTCTGGTTTTGTGCAGTGGAAAAGTTCTGTTCCTTTGATATTTTTTTCTGCCTTTAACAGTCTTTTATCTGATACATACCTGTTAATCAAATGTGCATGTCTGTTTTGCTCTCTAGTGCTGTCACAGGATACCGCTAAATTACTGACCCTGAATTTCTCTTTTCCCTAAACAAAGTCTTTTTTCAGTGGGGTTTTTGTCGCAGAGCTTGCACACTAAGCATTTAGGACTAGGTGCCACGTGGCAAGCACTGTCACTTCTAGCTGTGCTGAGGAGAGCTCTGCACTAGAATCCATGCCTGTAGCAGTTTAATATGAGAAATGGGGATTTCACATGTTTGATTGCAGCACAAGAAGCCTAAACCAACTCCTTCCAAAAGCTGAAAGCACGTGGTCCAGCTCTTGCCCTAGTGAACTAGTCTGTGGCAAGTGCTCAAGGGAACTATCTTTAGCTAGTCCTTCTATTTAATTTTTTTACTTGACTACTCTGTTTTCATTCTCAGTTTCCTTCATTTTCTCACATCTGTTTCTTTCTCTTTTCCATGCGTGCTTTCTGTGTCCTTACATTCCTTTAACCTCTCTTATTTTCTCTCTTTCCCTTGTCCCTTTCAATTATATTCTCTCCCCTTCTCATTCTTTCCTTTCTGTTGTTTCTTGCCATCCCCCAAACCTGTCTTATTCTGGTTTTCGTACCCGTACACCTACTCCCTTCAGCCTGCTCTGCTGCTGTAGTTGGCAGCTGATCTCTGTCAGGCAACCCAGCCAAAATTGCAGCTAAAGACGGATTTTTTTTGGTTGTGGTTTTTTTTCCCCCCCCCCCCCCCCCGCCCTTAAACTAACCGGATTAGTAATAATTGCAGTTTGTCGCACACTCTCAGCAGGAAATGTTTTGTGAGTAAATCTCAGTCAGTCATAATCTGGCACTGGAATAAGGACCTTGTTTAGTCTAGAGGCACTGAATAAATTGGCCTTACATCTTTGCTTTCAAGCTTGAGTATTTGAGCGCCGTTTTGTAATTGCCATTTGCATGCCAGAGGGATTGCGTAGGGGTGCTACTCAGATCAAAGTTGCATTCATCTGTGCTTGGGTGTATTAGCTGCAATTAGTAATGTAATTTTAGAAGACAATGCCACATTTGTAGGACAACTGAATCTACAGCAGCGCTTTAGCAGAAAAGCAATGTTGGTGCAGCCTGTTTCTCTCCCAGTAGCAGAGACTAATTGCAGTGGAGGTATTTATATTATACATACAAACCGCCCTGATGTATTTCCAAACCAGTATGAAATACTAACTGAAACTTAGGTACTTTAGTGTTGTGGCTCTCACCATGTGGAAAGAAAGCACTGCAAGGAGAGGACATTTGCTTTGTGTGCTACCTAGGAACATGAAAGGTAAATGGCCACCAGTCAGAGGGAAAGGCAGGAGGGCTTGGGGTCATATATCTGGTTCCTGTCTGTCTTCTCACTAATTTATTGCGGCTTTTCCCCTTCCAAGGACAGTACTGCTTGGACAATTTTTTTGTTTGTTTTGAGGGGAAAAAAAAGGCACCAAGTCACCAACCCTTCATTTCACCTGTCCATTTTTTAAACAAAATTTAAGTGTTAGAGATTTTGGTAGGCAATTGTTTTTGCTCTACTTTCTCATCTTGGTATTGTCTTCATCCACTTTAATTCTTTCCTGATCTGACCCAGAGAACAGCAGGAAACATGGCAACAGGCTCCAAGGAAACTACTGATCCAACGGTTACAGCCTCTGCAAAGTATGGCTGCCTGTGAAACAGGTCATTAATGATGTCATTAAAGGTGAGACTCTGATTATTGCAGAGCATGGCAACTCACAGTCAAATTTTGCCTTAAACTTACAATACTGTTTATAAATGCAAAGGTATGCAATAGAACATGTCTATTGTTTCAAATTCTAGATGTCTTCTGGCTTGGATATGGAAAAAATCATTTTGGCTTGAGCTCTATGGGTCATACTTGTGCACTCCAAGAACAGAACGGAACTGAATGGTGATATATCTTTAAAAAAACAAAACAGACCTGGGGGAATCATTCCTGTCAGACTTGTCTGACACGAAGAGTTTTACGTGTTGTCTCAAACCTATCTCCACATGATATGTGAAGCTATCAGATAGGCAGTAGGTACAGTGCATACTTGTCTGTGCTGTTATTACAGATCCCAGACATATGTATCTATGTCCCTTCAATAAGAGCCATTATAGAATCATAATTCAGGTTGGGAGTCACCTTAGAAGAGTGCCAGGTCCAAACCCCTGCAGGGCCAACTGGGAGCTGCATCAAGATACAGAATACTGTGTCTGGGCAAATGTGAGCTCCCGCAAGGATCAAGACTCCATACCTTCCTTCTACATCTCGTCCATGTTCAATCCCTTTTCTCCCTTTTTACTGTATTGGGATATCTCTTGTTGTGACTTATGTCTGCTGATTCTTTCCGTGTTGCTGCGCACCTGCTGGAGGAGTCTGGTTCTGTCTTCTCTATTCCTTCCTTTAGGTGCATCCATTCTAATGACAGCAAAGAAAGAAGAATAAAAGCAAGTAAGGGAAAAAGCTGGGTGTTGCTTAAACCTGGTAACGGGACACACTGCTAAAGCAGGAACAGTACCAGTGACTGTGGAAAGCCCTGCATAGGGGTTCAGATCATGCTGGATGGCTCCTCTCCTTCTAAAAGACCAGCATGAGAAGGCAATGGAAACATCCAGTTTAAAGAGCTATTACTGGGATTAGATAGGAAGAGGGAAGGGAAACTTTTGCTGGTTTAATGAGTTTTTAGAATGGGAATATTTAGTTAGTGCAAATGTGCTTGTGGACTCTGCTTCTGCTCTCCCTTGAATGCACTAAACATAGGAAGATGAAAATATATTGAACTGATGTTCGTTCCTGCATCTGGAATTAAATATGGTAAAAAGAAAAGGAACTAAGGAAACTTCCCTGAGTCTAAAAAGTTACAATTTATTACCATTTGTACACAGACACATTACCGTTCTGGTGTGAAACTAATTTAATTACAGTACTGTTTTAATCTACTTATTGTTTTGGGATTTATATTTCCACTTGCAGGTTTTCAATTCAGAAGTCTGATGTTTGGCTATTTTAAAATGTTTTGTATCCCATGATTGTTAATTACTACTCAATTATAAACATTTTTCCTTCTGCAAAAGCCCATTGGTGGTAGAGGTATTTATATAAGCCAGGCAATTTGGAACTAGCTCAGGGTCTGCAGTAAAATGCTGAGCCAAATGGTGTTGATAGTAAATGGAATCTTTTTTTTTTTTTTTATAATATATTTTCAAATGGGTAGATCACTATGGTGGCTGAGAAATCTTTGTTGTTCCTCTCTCTCCCATCAGCAGCACTCATATCCAGGCTGAATAAATCCTTCAACGGCATTCTTTGCTCATGGCTGTTTGATGTGGTTCCAACAGCTTCAAACACAGGAGGCATCCAAACTGCTGGAAGCTGAAAAGGCTGAAACCCCACCATTGTGGGAGTTCTGAGTGGTGGTGAGGCAACCTGGCAGTGCTTTGCAGGACCAAAGATGCACACGCAGAGAGTCCTTCTGCTCTCCTGCTCTCCTCTCCAACGCACTTGGAGCATCTTTCCTGAGGTGGGGACTGCTGGAGAGCCCAGCAGGGTGGTGGCAGGGCCAATGAGTGCTGGGAGCACGGTGGGACTGACTGCTTGTTGGAGGGTAGCTGCTGGAAGGACCAACAGTGGTATGTGTGCCCTGGCTCTGCTGACAAGAGTGTTTATGTGGAATCAAGATCCCTGCTTACTGTGCTGTACTAATTATTCCATCTGCAAGAAGGTGGGTGAAGGTGAAGGTGATGGCAAAGACTCAGGGCTGCTGGAGCAGGGTCATGCTGACACTGTTCTGTCCATGAGCCTCTTTTCTCAGGTGATGTCTTGGGGATGTATGGTTTCTGTGGGCTTTCTTGCAGTTTGGGAGTTGGTTCCTATTGTTGCTAAGCCTCGTGGTTTGGTAGCCTGGTGACTGTGAACGGGCTCTACCCACTCAGAAGCTGCTGCCAAGAAACGGATGAATGGCTGGAGGGGAGATGCCAGAGGAGGAGATAGGCAGCCTGGCGGCTGTGAGCACCTTTTCTGGACAGAAAGTGATATCTTTGCATAGCACCAGCCATTTGTGAGTGCAGTAACTCCCTCAGCAAGAGGTCCTGCAGAGTCCAGCTTGATGGGTGAGCGGGTGGCTGGGTACTCCAGCCCCAGTGCCATCACCTCCTTCCAAGCCCTAGGCTGGCTGCAGCACACAGATGTCCCCTCAAACCAAGGCTTTCTCTCTGATGGTTGTGCAAATGAAAAGCAGGGCTGAATTTGGGTGCAAAGCTGCTAGTGGATATAATAACCACTTGGTGTTTCAGTGCCAGGGTAAATCAGTAAGTGCCTGTTGTCCTTCCTGCCAGCAGTGACATCTGCTCTCAGCTCCCCGGATGGCCCCAGCTGGTTTCCCTTTAACAGCTGTCTTCTGCCTACCCAGAGCTCACTTTCCTTCAGCCTCCGTTTGGTCCCCTTTGACTTCAGAATATGGCTTACATTTCTGACTTTATACTAAGCCAAACTGACCAGATGCTGGGTGAGTAGACTTCCTGAATAGAGTAACTTCGGAGTTTTTGGTGAAATAGTTCTTGCAGAAAATTCTGATTTGTCAAATGCNCCCCCCCCGTAAGTATGTATCTTTATTTAAATAAAACTGTCAAGAGGAAGCACTTCTTGAAACCCAGAAGAAAAATCACAGACCCTCCCCAAGATATGATGAATTCAAGAACGAGAGTGAAAAGCATTTTTGTTTTTTTGCTGTTCATGATTGTCTTTCCTCACCATTTGTTCCTCCATGGTGAAATCAGAGGAAGTGTGCCAGATTTGCTACTGCTCCTGCTGAACTGTGGTGTGGACAGACTTTGTCTTCCCCAGTTAGCATTCTGCCACCTTTCAAGAGAATAAAATTCATTTTAACAGCAGAATTCCCAAGTAAGAAACCTCAAATAATTAGAGGAAACCACGACAGAGGTGTACAATATCCAGTTGAAGACTTTGCTGAAAACTGAAGAGATTATGCTTGTTATATGTGGTTAAACTGGGCCATTAACGTTAAAACTGTTCAAAACACAAAATAAATTCTGATTTTCTTCTGCCAGAGCTTGTGGTTCGGTGTTCACACATTCTAGGCTTCAGTTAAATGATTGACTGTACAATTTAATGCCTTTCAGCTGTCACCTGCACAAAATGATCCCTTGAATGATCCGCCAGCAAATGAAGGCAACACTTGTCCAGGATGGAGTTGGGCCAGGACTACAAAACCCAACGTGCCAAGATACACAGCAGCAATCACGTAACCCTTGAGACCCACAGCTGGTACTCAGAAAAGCGAAGGCCACACAGCTGTGAACGTATCTGTAAAAACACGTCATTTGAAATATACTGAGACATTCATTCTGCTGTGGGGCTTTCGCAAGTAGTTGCCTCTACAAAGGCTTGTATCACAGGCATGCTGCTGTTCTGTGCCCTTCTTATGAACTCTCTTCTGTTCCTGTTCTTTAAATGGTGTGAATTTTTGAAGTGTTTCTCAAAACTTCACAATAGCTTTTTAAATTCCCAATTCTCACACAGCAACAGGCTGAGGCGAAATGATTGCCATGGGACAGTGAAAAATGTACTTCATGAGTAAGGAAGGAAATAAAAAAGCCACTGCTCTTCTCGAATTATATATTTGACGTGGCCTTGAGTTTCTTGCCTTGTCACTAGCTGAAGTCATGGCATATGGATCAAATACTGCTGTATGAACAGCACCTTGCTGTGTCTTCAGTCATTACTCAGGTTCCTCCACCTCTAGAGCAGAACTGTAGAGGCACTCGGAAATGCAACACTTCTATTAGGACTTGGCCTCAGTTGTGGGGGTTATTCACCATTTTATACATTTAAGACCAGACCTAGCTACCAGACCAAAGCTTAGGTGACCACAGTGTGGAAGGAACCAAAACCTTGTCTATATGCCATTTCTATATGATATCTCTATCTTATTTTTTTGCTAATAATGTATCTTTCAGAAGGTTCTATTTTTGAGACCAGAGAATGCAGAATCTACCACAGCTCCAAGTAAAATTCAATAGTTACTTAATGCACTGTTAATGGCATGTACCCTGGATCCAGTCTGGAATTTCTCTAGACGCAGTTTTTCAGCCCAGCTGGCATTTGTGTAAAAGGGAGCTGGTTTTGCAAATAGCTGCAGACTGTGGCTGGGATACCTTTTGAAGATCTCCTCACTTCTGCTGATCTGCTGGAGAGCTGGTCAAGCTCACTTATCCAGCAGAAAAGTGCTTTTTTTTCTTTTTGCTGGTGAGGATGGTGTGTGGGATGAAGGAAAAACCACACTTCCAGTGGCAGTGACCATTTTGGGTGGCCCAGCCAGTCCTGCTGAGACATGTTTGAAGCCTTTCGCTGTGTCATACACTTTTCTACAATTCTGAACAGCTCTTGCAACTTTCTCCTCAATTCTCGCAAATTTTCTAAGATCTCTTTTGCAACATGGATGCTGAAGGCAGAATTTTTTTCCCTGGAACTAGTGCTACACCACCTTAATAACAAGATCTTTAATTCTGTCATAGAATACTGCGTCAACATCACTATGAGGTCCTCTTCTGCCCTTTCATGTGAGCAGTGATTCAGCACTGTCGGAAAGGGAAGAGAGACACTGTCAGCTTCTCTTTGCTGCTCCCCTCTGTACTTTGATGGGTAACTCAGCTGGGAGAGCTCTATTAAACTGGGAAGAGCTCGAGATGGTTCTGAGCCTGGGGCAATCTTCAGGGCTTGGCTAACACAGCTGACCCAAAATGGTCTGAAAATCAAATAAACCTACACACACTCAGCAGAAGTTACTTCTAGACTCTGATTACATCCTGTAAAAGAGCCAAGCTAAGTTTGTGCCATGTAGCTGTGTTTTCAGATACAAAGCAGTGAGGCAGCAGCTTTATAGCTGCACTCCAGTTTCACAGCAAAATGGTAACACACAGACTGATCTTTCCTTCCTTCCCAGCCATAAGATCCCTCAAGGATACACCAAGAAAGAAAGTGTTAGAAAGGACCTGCAAGGATGTGCCTCATAAGCATCTGAACTACTTCTGAGCTGTGGCTTGGCCAGACATGGTATGTGTGTTAAACCCTCTGAAAAATTCATATTCCCATGGAAAGATTTGTGCAATGAGGCTGTTCCTGTCTTCTGATGGGCTATATGGAAAGGGATTAAAATGTAATTTCTGCAACTAGTACAAATAATAGAATATGTTGCTCTAAGCCAAAAAATATAGTGGATTTTTTGTTTAAATTGTGAAGCTTCATTTAAATTAATATTGTCTGAATGTTGTGAACTTTAGAGAGCTGCAGATATAAGCAACAGATCATCTCAGAGCTGCATGCATGCCTTTTCCAAACCTTGCTGTACTCCCAGCTCAGCTTTGCACTGTTGCTGAGTGTGAGTGAACTTGCACGGCTGGACTGGGCTGCTGCCTCCAGGCAGCACCAAGGAGTGTGCAGTCAGCTGTGCCCCAGCAGGAGCCCCAGCAGGAGCTGGGTGACTGCTCTGTAGCTCCGCAGCCATCCCGTCAGAGAGCTGCAAGAAAAAATAAACAACCGGGACTCATTTCACTTGAGGTTCTTTTGAAACTAGATGCTTTTTGGTTTAAAGCATCATGTGAGCAAATCTTGCATGCTCATTTTAGAGCTGGAGAGGCTGTCGCTGGTTTAATCATGACCTTAAGGTTTGGCTACGGCTTGGCTCTTCATAGCACCTTGTTACCTCGCTGAACATGAAGTCATATTCACACTGCAAGATCTGTGGGATTTAGTAGGATTTAATCCCTGTTATGGATGAGAACACTTCGGGCTGATGCAGTTTCTCTAGGCTTGAGCTGAAACAGCTACAAAACCTGGAGCTGCCATGAAGCTGTGGCTATGAGCCATGCCTCAACACTGCCCAAAACCAGCCTGAGACTAGCTCAATTCATTAAACCATGGTGCTTATAAAGCCGGCTGCAGGTTTGATCCCTGTATGGACTATTCTCTTAAGAGCTGGACTTGATCCTTGTGGGTACCTTACAACTCAGAATAGTCTGTGAACACACCCCCCACTTCTGCCCACCTCAATGCAGTGCTGTGGGCAGTGCAGGCATCAGAGGAACCCTGACACAATTTCAGGCAGCTCCCACTCTGCTGCTGCCAGATCTTTCTTAAGCACCTGCAAGTAGCATTTTTTTCCTGTAGCAGGCAATCTCAGTGTAATGGGTGATGTAGAGAAGAGAGAGGAAGGGAAAGGCAACAAAACCGTCCCTCAGAACAAAGCTGCCATTTTTTAATTAATAGCAGTAGGTCTGGCCAAAGCTTTGAGCCTGCCATTTGGAGTTTGAACCTTACAGGCAGTGAGTCATCTGGAACAACTCTGATTTTTTTTTTCCTTTATCATTTTTTTCCTTAATATTCCTTGAAATGCAGCTGAAGCTGGAAGAAGAACCAGTGGAGCACGTATTCACACCACATGTGGAAAGTGTGCCGAGTCCCAGTCAGAAAGACCCGGAGAGCTGCACCTGGTGTGTGCAGTGGTGCTGCTCCTGCTACCCCACTTCCACCTCCACTTTGCAGGTGGCAACCAAGTCAGGCTGCTAATTCATGCACAGCACCAACAAGAAAAGGCCAAAATTCTCTCCAGCTCCAAAACAGGCAAGCGAAAAGGCACAGACAGAGCCAAGGGGTTACTAACCTAAACTGCAAATTGAAAAAAAAAAATTAAAAAAAAAAAGTAAAAGCACGTGCCTCAGTTCACTAATAGCAGTGGTACAAAAAGGCAGTTTGCCCTTAGGATGTCTGTCTCTGCTTTGGTTCTGTACCTTCTGTATTTGTCCTTTGGACTGTTACGGACACAAGGACACAGAAGAATGTCAGTATTAAATATACAAATTGTTGGGCACTATTAGAAGAACTTTGTAAAGCTGTAACATTGTCAGTTGCTTAAATTGGGATTTCTTGGTTAGAGACACAGTGATGTGACACATTTTACGCTCTTCTCCTCATTTTGATCACCTTACAGCTGCCACTCATGAATGCAAGGTTTGGCATCTTGCTCTGGCTAACTACAAACTCTCCAAATATTGTTGAAAAGGGTCTGACCTATTTCTGTCTGACCTATTGTAGTCGATTGGTATTTTGACTTTGCTTGTTATTTTTCTTTGACTAATTTTCATCTCTGGCACACAGGGTTTCTTTTTTCATGCGTATGTTCTGTCCAGACTGTGATAAATTTTGTAGCTTATTTTCTAATTGTAAAATTGCTTCAGACTTTCTACATGACTTTTTCTGGAGAATTAATGTCTTCCTTTAGCTTCGTCAGATATCATGAACCTTGACTTACAACTTCTCTGACACCAAGGAGTGCCTCCATACAGGAGACTGTGCCGACACCAGCAAAGCAATGGATATTTTGTGCGTAGAAAGTGGATGCCGTTTGGGAAACACAGCTGCATTACAGTGTGCACTTTGAGGAACGTTTTTTCCTTTTCTAACCTTTCTGACCATACTCTTTTCATGATTATTTCCAAAAATCAGTGGTGAAACTCTGGAAACAAAACAGCAGCATTTAGTGTCTTTGGAATATGTATAAAAAAAATTACTCCATACAAAAGAATACAGTTGCTATTTTTATGTAAGCACTTTCTAAGAAATTCACAGGAGCAGAAAAAGTTCAGTCAAAATATCTGAGGAATTTTAAGCAAGAAATTTCTGTGCTTTTTACTGTAGTGTGTGACCAATCACCTGTGTCCATCTTTGCAAAGAAAGAGCAAAAAGCTGGCAAAAGTGACGTCCGTGTTTGTACACAGCTCCCCCGGGAGACACAAACCTGAGGGCTGGGGACCATCACCTGGGAGCCCACCAGCCATAGGTGTTACACATCCAAGCCAAGCAAGCTCCTCCTTCAGCAAGCCTGCAGTTTTACTGCCACCATCCCAGAGAAGGCTGTCAGGACATGGAGCAACCCACCTTGTTCAGGCTGTTTCTCATTACTGCCCTGGGTGCACTGGGGGTGGCCTGCCCTGCCTCTCCTTCCCCAGCCGTGTTTTTCCCTACGCTGCCCGCGGAGCTGCAGCCATGGGTGGTGACGGGGGTCGGTCTCCTGTTGGGTCTGGCATGCTGGGCAGCACCCACAGTCCCACTGCACGAAGGACAATGTAAGAAAGGCCCTTAGAGAGCTGTCCCCCCTCTCTGGCCTAAGCAAGTCTTAGCTTAAGGGTCCATTGACTAAATAAGACCAGCAAGATCAGTTTAATAAATTGGACTTTTTCCTTTGTAACTCAAAACTTCTCACTCATTAATTTTATGCTTCCAATTATGTGCATTTTTTTTTTTTAACTTTGTCTCCCAGATAATAAGGTTGCCAGAACTGCAGTATAGTGAGGGTCTGTAATAATTTTTTAGGTATTTATTGTTCTTCAGTGCAGACAGAAACCATATTTCTTGCTTCCAAGCCACATCACATTACAAACCATATGGACTGTCACAACAGGCAGCACCCAAACCTCCTACAATCCGATCACAACACAACATGGGAGCATAACCCTTGAACGGGAGGCAGGGACAGAGGCTCTGAGAGGAATATCCCGAGTACCTGAGGCACCACGAACAGGGCACACCAGCTTAGCATGGCTGACTCGCAGTGCCAGGATAAAAGGAGGATGTGGTGGATGGCAAGTACAGGGAGAAAAACACCTGGCCTTCAGTGCTATCCCCTCCTTGGCAAAGGCACAAGAAGAAGTTGCTCTTCTGAAATACTTCTGTGGGAGGTAAAATCAGAGAGAGGAAAACCAACCCCACCGTGCCACTGTATTATGAAGGTGCTTTAGAAAAGCATTGTCCCAGCCCAGCACCAACGAGACTGCAGCAGGCCACACAGAGTAGTACTCCAAAAACTAAAGCAGCATCTTTATTTCATATATAACCATCAGTATAAAAAGTTTATTACATAAGAGCTGTTTTGTTTACAATATATTATATCGCTGCAAGCTGATGCAGAAAGTTCATACATTATAGTTCTATTTTGTTTACAATATATTATGTTGGTTAAATGGCACCACTACCATGTATTTTTAATACACAGCACTTCACAAAAGTGTATGGCCAAAAATAACATTGAATTGAGTTATTCAGTTTTTAAATTAGGCAATGTATCTATTTATTTGCTTTTTTTAAGGGAGAAGTCTAAATACACAATTCGTAAAAATTTGTAAAAAGGCACCTTTCTTTTGTCTTCAGCAAATTAAATCTGCAGCCATTGAAGTGATTCAGATTAGTATCTCCAAGGTTTTCTGCTTGAATATTGTTACTTTAATTTTGGAAAATATTTGCAGCTATATAATCAAAAAAGGAAGTTTAAACATAACCGAAGTATAGTACAAAACACCATCCAAAGCACTGAAAGAAGCCTATATAATCATGCTACAGAAGTATTTATAAAGCTTTAAAGGAATAGTTAAGTATCAGCTCAGTGGTTTATAATGAAGCTAATAAAATTCCAACCGGTAACCTTAACTGTAACGAACAGCATTTTAACATTCAATCCATGAGAGGTTAATGAAAGCTATGAACTTTGTGTAACACGAACCATTTCAGATGTTGGGGTTCACCAGATATAATTGGATTCGGGTGGAACATGCTTCTCCTCGGTCCTTTTTGGTGAAGGCGTGTGCTGCCTGTGCTTGCTGCCTGCTGGCCTCAGGGCGCTCAGACCGCTGGCTCCGTACCCTGGAAAATCATCCAGTACAAGAAAAAAGAATCCATAGAAGTGGGCTCGTGATCCACAGCTAATATTTCAAGTGGAAACAGCCTCTTACATTTGAAAAAAGGATTTACTATGCCTTACACAAGCACTCACGCCTCTCTGTTAACCCTCAGGATGAACAAGCTCCTGCCAGATGGAAAGATGCTCTCACCTGACCACGGAGGCCAGGGGACCATCAGCACACCCAGCCAGTCACTCAGCCCTAGGTTACATGTGCCCTGCCCATGCAAGGTGGGTGACAGCTATAATGACCTGCCAGCAACAGGCGCTCTAAAATGGGGCATAAGCAGTCCCCCTGGGGAGAATCTGCACCAGCTACCTGAGCTGGGCTTTGATTTACGGCTGAATGCAGAGAGAAAGAACAGCAGTGACCATAAACACCTAGGAGGGAAAAAAAAGCAGTCTGAAATAGGCTTAGAGCTGCTTTGTTGTGGAAAATGAAAGCAAACAATAAAAATGGAATCCAAAGTATTATGTAATTCTTTATAGGTTCATTTACCCATCTCATTAGTTAAAGCTCATGGAAATGACTTTGAAAAAATGAGTCCCCCGTTCAATTGTTTAACCACTTCTTTTTAAGAGAACAGCTTTACCAAGGAGCCATTCATTTGATGGAATACGAAACAAGCATCTCAAATTGACTATAAATCTCCTTTCAAGGTCAGGAGATGTTTGGTTTCAGTTGAAAAGAGTGAATTGCAGTGCATGCACATGTATATGCAATTGAAGCCTCCCACAGATACTTAAAATGGGGATGAATTTCACCTAAATGTCCTATTTGCAGTTTCTTTGCTGAATACAAGGAGAGTTTTGCAGTACTAAACATGGCAGGACTGTACCCAAATTCCAAATAATGAAGGATGCAAAATCTTGAAGCTGACAATAATGTGTGACTACTGAGTTCTCATCACAATGCAGATATGAGCTTTGGTTTTGTTGTACGAGTAATTACTTCTTTGGGGATGTTCACCTATAGAATGCATTTATGTTCAGTTGTTATCTGAGTTCTTTATAAGAAAAGTATGACAGGAATAAGAAGTTCATACGAACTTAGGAATTGCAGTTCACAGTGGTTCATTTCCATGTATGTTTTTTCTAGCCGTAACTTACAGCTTTTCTCCTTAAGAGAACAGCAAGAATAATTAAAACACAAATCCACTTGCTAACAACAGAAAAGTGGACTCCCCAAACCTAATTTTCATAGCAAAATCCATTTTAGTTAGACAATACTCAGTTTTTAATGAAAATACTATATTTATTATAATATATTTTGATGTGATACAAATCACAGGCATCAGCAGCTTTCAATAAAAACAAACATTCAGTTGATGCTGCAATGCAAGGTTCACGTTTCTTATGGCTAATTGGTTTTGTAGCTGCAAAATTTTTCATTTATTATTGACACTTAAAACACTAAATGTGAATTGGTAGCTAACAGTGATAAACATTAATACCTCATGGGTATATATGAAGACTGTATATTGAAGATCTGCTGCAACACATGAAAGATAAAATTAAATCTGAAGTTCTTATTGGATATATCCAATTGTATTTCAAATAATTTTACAGTACCTTTTTAAACTCAGTGAAATGATCAGTTGCTACAACAGATGGCAAACGGACCAATAAATACTACAGAAATTCATTTTGAGGACTTCAACTTTGCTTTGGGACAATGCATTTTGTACGCTGTAGAGTGTGGTGGGAAGGAGAAAACTATGAAGTTGTTAAGCACAGATCTTGCATTAGTTTTCAAGTTTTCCTTAAAGCTCCTGAAGGACATAGCACTTATTTTCTAAGTTTTATCAGTTTTAAAACCTGACAAGTTTTATTTCTAAAAATGCCTACTCAACATTTCAAAGATAGCTGGTCACTGAGGAGTACTGAAGGACTTGTAGCCCTTCCACACTACAGGAGAAAGACATGCAAGGTCATCTAGGAATCTGATCGATAGCAGATCCTGGAATTTCTAATACAAGACTGATCTTGGTAAAATATTTTCAAATTATTCTGAGTATTTTTTTTAAACAGTTAAAATTACAAAGTAATAAGAATCTTCGTTTTATTGTTTGGATTAAAGATTAGAAAAAATTGAGCGCGGTTTCATTAATGATGCTGGTAGCGCTCAGCATCGGATGTGTAAGACCTCGGATACGATTCTTAGGGTTTGCTTCTCACTTACTTTTATTGCAGTGTCTCCCATGCCAGCCTTCTTTGCACTGGCATTTGTTGGGCTCCACACAGGTGCCGTACAGGCCACAGCCAGGTTCGCAGACAGCTGTAAGAAACCGAGCACATATGCCTGACCTCTTGACATTTCACCCAGAGAGAGAGTCACACATTTGTTTTTCCTGCTGTTCCACATGATGGGTTAGTTCTGGCACAGGCTGGGGCCCTTGCGATACATCTGTGCCTTTGCACTGAGTTCCTGCAGAGCCCCAAAATAGCCCCCACACACCCATTTACCTGCAAGGTCTGGCACAGCATCTGGAAGAAAGAATCAGCTCAAACAGCAGAGCTGAGTGAGCATCCACCAGAACCAGAGGCAAGAGGGTGGCCTACAGCACCACATGCAGAAAGTGTTCCCCCCGAATATTATTGTGGTGAAGTACTGACATTTTATTAAGCGTTTCTTTATTACTGAACTACTATTGCTGAGCTGACACACTGGTGGTTTACAAAACTTCAAAGTACAGAAGAGACTGTGGGGAGACTTCAGTAAAAAATGTTTCCGGTTTCATAATTCCCTTTAGTCTGGTGTATGCTGTATGTCCAGAAAGTAAAATAACTTGAAATGCGTTGACAACAAACAATTAGTGCTGATGTTATGTAAAGAGATACCAGCTCGGTGTTCCCACAACAGGGACTGATGGAGTGGCTTTGGTACTTACGCTTTGAACACAGGTCTCCCTGGTAGCCTTTGGAGCACTTGCATTTATTCCTACCAGTACATTTGCCTCCATTTCGACAGGGCTGATGGCACTTACCTAGAAATTGAAAACATACAAACAATGGTTTTAGTCCCCTGTGCCTACTGTCTCCCAGAGGCTCGGATAAGGGACATTTACTGGCAAACTCTCTGGTCTAGTAAGGCCCTCTGATTACTGCCTATTATTGGTTGTTCAAACTGGCAGCAATGAAATAACAAAGAGAAGTCCAAGGAATATCAGAAGAGACTTGGGCCCTGGGACGACTGGCAGAGGGATCAAGAGCACAGGCAGTAATTTCCTTGATCCTTCTGGTAATGAGGAATAACGATAAGAATAGGCAGATCCATCTGGTCAATGAGTGGATTCAAAGCTGGTGTAATCAGAAAAACGTGGGGTCTTTTGACCATGGGATGGTCTACTCAACACCTGGTCTCCTTCTATCCGATGGAATGCATCTATCTCAGACGGGAAAAGACTTTTAGTGCAGGAGCTAGTGAGGCTTGTTGACAGAGCTTTAAACTAGCTTGGAAGAGGGAAAGGGACAAAACCAGGTTTGCCAGTGATGAGCAATGGGATGGTGTGCCAAAACTTGAGGAAATGAGCACTCATGGAATCCCTCAATCTGCCTCAAGAGGTGTTGGCTACAACACACCACACCTGAAATGTTTCTACACCAATGCAAGCAGCATGAGGAACAAACAACAGGAGCTCTAAGCCTTGGTCCAGTTCCAGAGATCTGACATGATTGGCAGAAGCGAAAACTTTTCTTCAGAAAAGAGGGGGGCAGGAAAAGCCCTTCCTAGATTTAGCAGTAATATTAGTGAGCAAATAAAACCCAGAACTTGGGGTGGCAAAATGCTTCCTCTCCCCTTTCCCCTTTCCCCTTTCCCCTTCCCTTCCCTTACCTTCCCGTTTCCATTTTTTTTAAGAAGGTTGTTAACTGAGACCTGCCCATGACAATTTAAGCATCAACACTAGCTTGTGTGCTGAAAACCTCATTCATGATCACAGACTGCCCCCTTGGGAGCTCAACACCCTAGGCAGTGCTTGATCAGCCCTCAACCCCTGCAAACCTCTGTGATGCATGTGTGTACTGTTGATATAAAGGATCCACTTGTTCCTAATGTACATAATTATTTTAATAGCCCTGAAAACGGCTTCATAACCAGTTCATGAAACAAAATGTGCTAAGGAGAGTTTCTGCAAAAGCACAATTTCCCTGCAGGAGCCTCTGGAGAAGGACCCTTTAGGTATTCTAATTTGCGAGCATTTGCACCTCAAGTAATTAATGATCGAAGGGAGCAACGCTAAGGAAATCCATGAATTTTCCTAGTTCTTGAAATAAATCTCTGAAATACAGGTCAAGAGGTGTGACAACAACTTTCTCTGACTTGCATTAAGCAAGCATTTGGCTCAGCACAGCTCAGTTAACTTTGGACTAAGATACTGCCACAGAAGGAAGGAAGGAAAGAGTAATAACTCTCTCTGTTATTGACTGAGAAATGGAAAAAACAACAAAACAGCTGGTGACAAATAGGGGAGGAATCCAAAACAAAACTCAACTCTCTGGAATCAAAGCGAAACACCAATGAGAGACAATGCACACCTATCACTAGAAAAATCTCTAAGACTGTGAAGGCTTGTTAGTATCGTAGACTGGGTCCAGCACATTTCCCAGGAATCTTAAAGAGTGATTCAACTATTAGACAAGCACTCAAAACCTTTACACAATATTAAAAAAAAAACAACAAAACCTTTCAGTTTTCAGAAGATGGCTTTCTGCATGTCAAAAGGTTCTTCCCCTTGTTATTTTAAGGCCCCTATGACGGAACGTAGCTGGCCATGGATCTGAGAGATGAGACTGGATTGTGTTTCTCCTCTGGTATTTCTAAGCCTCGTCTCCCGTTTCTTGCAGCCTCTCCCTGTTGTGCTGGCACTGGTGCAGTGCCCAGGGGTGGTGGCAACTGTCAATCACAGCCTAACAATTGCTGTCCCAGCTTTACAAGAGCCCAGACAAGTACATAGCTTTCCTTGCCCTCATTATGGTGATCCCAGCTGAACTCTTAGTATACTGTGATCCTGATTTTTTTTCCTTTCTTTTGTACAGGAACTAGTTTACTGCCTGTATTTTCATTAATTTTAATTTCACAGGTAAACCTTTGCAAGTTTGCAAATGCAGTTGCATCTATCCCAGATGACATCTATCCCAGCAGACAACAATGGGCTCCTCAGACAAATCAGTTAAATGGGTAGCCCTTAATTATACATGCTGTAATATCAGTTCTAAGAATTCTCTTCAAAAACACACCATCAACATAAAATACATTCTTCTTTCTTTGAATCAAACTTTAATCTTCATCTGAAAAATGTCAACAAAGTTGACTTTTGGGGCACTGAAGAAAGCAATGGGGTTCTGCCTGAGTGTCAAATTTGAACTTGAAGTAAGCAAACGTAAATCCAGTGGAAACCAACACTGTTGTTCTTGTGGCATGTGATCTGAATTTATATGAAAAGGCAATAAATAACTTAAAAACAATAAAGCTTTGTTGTTTCTGTTTGGCTCAAGTTTCAATAAAGTAAAAAGGAGTTGCAAAATGCCTTGCAATGCATAGAGTTATGGTGAAACATTTACATACACCTACTTTTTATCTACACATAAATACTGAGCAAAACATAGGTCTTACAGTATCTGTGTTCCTTCTTTGCACAGTAACTCACTTAACTGTCCTGCACTGGCTGATTGCAAGTTAATTTCCACGTTTCCAAAGCGATAAAAATTTCCTAATTGTGAGAAGAGCCTGTCTCTATTGATGCATATTAAGAAATCAGCATTTGCATATCCCAGGCTAAATGCTGGCCTCCATGCTCCTTTGAAGGTGCTGGGGAACATCAGTGAGGTTATTTACAGCACAGGAAGCTTCTTGCACAGTGTCCTGTCAGAAGCTCTAAGTCCAGAAAGAATGAGATCCAGTTGCACGTTCTTAGGTTGCCTTCTAAATGCAACTTACTATGCTACATGAAAGTTCTCAGCTCTGATGGTTCAGTCCTCCTTTTGCCCCAAACCCTTTCATTCCCAACTTACAGCAGCCCTTTCAGAGCTGTGGGCTCAAACCTAATCTGCTGTGCCCAAGTGTGATTTGCTGTAATGTTTGAAAATGGATGCCCGACACAGGCTTGGCACAGCAGCACATCTGTCTGCCACAGGGTATTTTTTGCATACTTACTGCTTGAGGATTGTTACCAAGCCTGGTTACTAGTGAAAACAAAACAACACAGGGGATGAGATGGTCTAGCAATGAATCAAACTTATAAGTAGGAAACTCATTAGGAGGCATGTGGTGTTTGACTCTGAGGGTCCCAAACTGCCATGTGAGACCCTTGCTATGAGAACAGCAGAGGCAGGTTTCATGTCATCAGTCAGATACTGTCACTAGGAGAAGCTGATGTAAGTGAAAGCAAGAACACAGAGATGCTACTCACTAATTTCGCATTGGTCTCCTTCATAGCCCGAAGGACAAATGCATTTTCCCAAATAGAAACATGTCCCTCCATTGAGACAGGTTGTTGTACAATTTGCTGAAACAAATAAAAGAAGAACTAAGTCATTAATATGACCTAAGTCTGACTTGGACTTAATGTTTTCTGCTGCCCATCATAAATAAACATTGATTAGGGTTTAAAAAGTAGGATTAACCTCTTTTCACCTGGTTTACATCTGGTTTAAAAAAGGAAGACTGAAATGTGGTTATTCCTACATAATGCTTTACATGGGAACACACGCAAGTCAATACAAACAAGTAAATAATATAGCCATGAGCTGTCTGAGGACAGACTGTGTTACATCTTTATCAATCCTCACACATAAAGCTCACTGAAGGATTAAGGTACTACTGCTATTAAAACTGACAGTGCTTGATAAAAGCAGCACAACCTAGGACTGGCAGCTACTTCTACAAGAGGACACTTGGCTACAGTTCTTAATTAATGCTCTGACTAGAAAGAAACCTTTGTAACTTTTTTCTGTGTGGTGACATAGATGCAAATGCTATGTCTCTCATATGCTAAATCACTTATATTGTGTTAGATGTGACTTCATCAAACAGCTGAGATTCACGGTGATCCATCAGGACATTGGGAGCATTTCATTACAGTGCACTTTTGAAATGTTTTTTAAATGTGGCAAAAGTCTGTTCAAAGACTAGATACAAGGCAAGAGGACACTGACACCAACATAATGGCAAGGTTCCCATCCCTTGGCCGAAGAGTTCTCTAGGCCCTTTTGCACTCATCTTTACTTTATATAGTTCCGCAACAATAAATGCAGCATGATGTTTTGCTCTGCCATGTGCAGGTCAGTTGTATTTCTGCAGGAAACTACTTCACTTTTTTCTACATGGTAGCTTGGACTATTTCAAATTACTGTTCTGAACAACTGACTGTTCATTTTTATCCTTCATGAGCCACAATGCAGCAACAAAAAATGAACAACTTGCTTGTTTTTTCATATGTCCAGATGCAGCACATTAATGTACTAAATAGTCAGTAAAACTAACTTTACTACAGTAAAATAGAGTTTCAAATAGAGATTTTTTTTCCCCCTCAGAAGTTGAAGTGACTTTTGTGATAGGTTCCACAGCTTTCAGTGGATCCACAGAAGCGATTAAATTACCTTTCACAGACTTGAAGTGCATGGATTCCTTGAAAGCCCTATATTCTTCCAACAGCTGCCAGGCTGTGCTAGAGCATGCATTTGAAGAATCACAAAATTTTTAAAACTTATTTACTTATTGCTTGCCTGACTTTCCCAAATCCACTCCTAGAAGGAAACTACCACAGGTGAGTGAAGAGAAGTTGGATGCAGAGCCTGGGGGATTTTACCTTTGTCACAGTTGATGCCATAGAACCCTGGGGGGCAGATGCAGAGGCCAGGGGTAATGCAGAGCCCACCATTCATGCAGCGAGGAACACATAGTGCTGAGAAGTGGAAAGAGCAGAAACATCGCTAGTGTGATAGCAACTGGCTATTTAAATACACAGCACATTGAGTCTTCCTTCTGCTGATTGCTCTAAGTCACCTTTGCAAAGTGCCTCTGTTAGTGGATTAAATCTCTTACATCTCTGGTTTGTATCTGGCAATTTGTGTACAGTGTTACTAAAAGCTGAAGGCTAAATTAAGTTCAAATCTCATCCTGTATGTAAGCAGAAATTGCGTCTTGTACAGTTTAACACTAGACAGGGGAGAGCAAAGTACCCAGATACACCTACACCCTCTGGATATTCAAAATCCTCCCAGACAAGTCCTCTCCATAAATGGATTCTGGTGCTTCAGCTGTGAAGGTAGGACTATCTCAGGGGGCTCTAACTCTGTGGGGTTCCCAGGCAAGCTTTACAGTGAACCTTCCCTTCTCCCTCTGCATACCTGAGCATAAGCATGGCTAACTAATTTAGGCTAGGGAAGTCTACTGCATTGCCAAACTCTCCTGTATGCTCACTCTAGAGCCCCACTAGCTTCCCTGGAGCCTACAAGGCTCTTCAGGGAGGCATATCAGGGGGCAATGCTTCACTTTGTGGTTGCCCACAATTGGTACATGCAGCAAGGTTGGGACCATACTAGTGAGTTAAATAACACCCAGGCATGGGGCCAAATGGGGCCAAAGGATCTTGTGAAACTGCTGGTGCCATTCCTGGCTTGGCTTTGTCACTGGCTGGCCAGCAAACCCTCCTGGGCATAGTCTTGGGATGAGCAGTGTCCACGGGCTCATCCCAAGAGGGAGTCTGCAGTGGGTTTGTTGGAGGGTAAGAGTTTGTTAAACATATGAATGTAAGTGTGCCAGTTGGCTCCCAGGCCAGAGAATAGTCCCTGAATTTGTGTACTCAATATTTTTGATGTAGCCAGGATATCTGGGAGTGAAGGATTGTACTGGAGTAGGATGTCTGAGACGATGGCTTGCTCCATTTCCAGTCACTCCAGGGAGGGACTGCCACTGGGGGATGAGGAAACAAGAGATAGCAAGAAGATCTAGTTTCCTTGCCAAGTCACACCAATTTCCTGGTTCTTCACACCTGGAAATGTCATTTGGGGCTATTATCCACTAATGAAGGGGAAAGAGAAACTCTTTTCTTCATCTTCCCATCTTTGCTTTCAGACTGCCTACAGATCTTATCTCCAAATAAACAAATATAGAGCAACTAAAGTTCTGTGCTTTGTTTCCTAGCTAGTCCTCATCAGCAGAAGAAATTTATTTAATCTTTTTGCCAGATAAATGCCCTGCGTTTAAAGATCACTTAACTTTTGCACAAGTTTTTTTTTAAGAGTAACCTCTTAGGGAGAAAACATTTTTCTTGTAAGCAATTCATATTTCCATTAGACTATGGATGATAACAGCAATTCTCTTAAATGTGTGGACTCAAAACATTAGATCTTCAGAACAGGCCATTCTTAATTTTAGGAGAGGTGCAGGAGAGGTTTGTTGAGGTTATGGTAAAGACAGTTGAGATATCTTTTTTAATTACCTTTCTCACAATGAGGCCCGTAAAATCCATCTGGACATTCACAGACATGTCTTTCGTTGCAAATCCCTCCATTTCTACATCCTCCTGGGCACTCCGCTTCATAAAACATAACAACAATCTTAATTAAATATTATATACTTCAGCTGTCAGCCAGCTCTCAGTAGGATCAGCATACTTATTTCACACAACAGTAAAAATATTTGCTGATGGACAAATGGTGAAAAAATGGAAATTCAGCCAAGATTTCTTCAAGAGAAATTAGTTTCTTTTTTAGTCTCCAAATAGAGGTTTCACCACGTGTTCAAACACATGATGTGCTTGTTGACAGACCATACATTTTCACTGCTCTGCTGTTCTATGACTACATGAGCAATGAGGATGCTCTGCTTAATCCACTTTCTTTTCTGAGTGGAAACGAGCAGGCAACACAGTGCAGAACTTGCATGGCTGGTTAGACCTGCCCACGGTGTGTAGGACCAGTTTCAACTTCTGCAGCCTGAAGTAGACTGCAGCACAACTTGCACTGCATTAATTACCACATCTGTTACTACTGAGGTGACAAAGTGATGAAATCTGTATTCATATGAAAGAGTGAGCTTCAAGGCTAAGTGGAAGAAGGCCAGAAAGGCAGATGAAAGTATTCTTGCACAATGGTCCTTTATCATCATCCAACTCTCATCTGTATCTCAATTATTGATCAAATACTGGTAAAAGCATTTGGCAACACTGGCAGGATTATACTAGGATCACAAATACCTCTGGGTACCACCATCACCCTCAAAACATCAGAGTCCACTGAACAAGAGGCAAGTTAAATCAAACCCTGTGGTACCCCATGAAACCACAGCTGCTGGGTAGAAAAAACAATTACTCAAACATACCTTCCCAGATCCCTCACAGACAACA
Organism: Sclerurus mexicanus; assembly: GCA_013396755.1. Classification (NCBI taxonomy): domain Eukaryota; kingdom Metazoa; phylum Chordata; class Aves; order Passeriformes; family Furnariidae; genus Sclerurus; species Sclerurus mexicanus. The sequence continues at coordinate 2,292,401 of VWZF01006235.1, read as the reverse complement.
AAGCAGGCAGGGGAGGCTGCCTACTCACATTGGAAAACCTTAACATTACTAGGGATCAGTGGTAGGCATGATCTCCTCATCTTGATACTCTGCCATGTGACACTCCAAGTGACAAGGTTCAAAAACTCTGAGGAAAATTAAATGCCTTAAAAGTAAAGCTGTTTACAGCAGTAATAATAGTAGGAAAGGCTTTTAAGTCCTACTGTGTTCCAACACCGTAGTCTAGAACTCTTTCTGGAAATGCTTCTCTCTTTGTAACTGAATGCTATTCATTACAAAAAATGCATGCTTAAATACCTACCATTTCAAGCAGAAAAATAGGAAAACATAATTTTTTGCGTGGCCATCTCTCAGCCACAACAAATCCTCTCTGATACCTCTCTGAACTGTTCCCTTGCTCCCCTCACTTCCTCTGGCACAGGTCTTTCCGTAGGGCCAAGAATAGCTAGAAACAATGACCAGGGCCCTGGCAGGAGAAACTGGAGCTACTCACCACATATGACATCTTTCAGAGGAAGGAAATTCACCCCTACTCTACCACCAAGCAGTAAGGACATTCTCATTCTTCTCAGCATCTGTCCCTCTGCAGTGTCCCTCTTAACAACCACAGGGAAGGAAAGGGAGTTATCCCAGTATGGGCTGGAAGAGATGAGGTGAGAAAGCTCTTCCTCTGCACATCTCCAGAGTTTGGAATACCATCCTTGTGTCTCTCAATTGGCTCCAGGAACAAAGGACTGGGACAACAGTCAATGCCAGTTTTCTTGAGAGGCTGTATGATGCAATACTGCTTAGTTTTCAAATATTACAACTTATGTAAAAAAGTAAAAACTAGCAACACAGAAATGGTAACTTGGGTGAATGCCACTAATAAACTGATTTTGGAGCCCTTTCTGTTTAAGCCACTGTTTTCCACAATAAAGACCTGTAACTCTGTGGTCTCTACTAGAATACTTGCAATGCTATTTCCAAAGTTTATTAAAAGATACTGAACTGAAAATAAAAAAATAAAAAGAAAATAAACAGTTTTGTGTTGTATTTACAACAGACACACAACTTCATACATGAGATCTGTTTAATTTTGCTTCCTTTAAGCCACCCTTTTCCTTCCTGTTTCTCCGCCCACTTTTTCCCCCTCTCCTCCACCTTCTGTGGGCTAATGTGCAGCAGCAAGCCTTCAAAGGAGACCAGCAGCTTTGTTATTTAGGTGTAGTAAGGTTTCGAAGAATAAACAGCTCCTGTTTCCACTGCACACTACAGCAAATTAGAGAAAAGAGTGCAGAGAAGAAAATGTGAGACTGTGAATGTAGATTTAACAGGAGAAGAATAAAAATCTTCTTCTATGTACATCAGCCCTGTCATGGGTTAATGTGACACAATTGCACATGATACAGGGTAACTGTCTTAGGCACTGATTTTTCAATTTTCATAACCTCATTTTAAAGTGATAATCATGGTTGTTTGTGGTATATCAAATTAATCCAGAAACTCTTACTACATAGTGTTTATGGTTCATAGATTGGTTGATTAAACCAGTGCTCTCATTTCCAAGCAAACACTGCAATAACTTCATGGTGTTCTTCTTCTTCTCCTAGGGCATCCTCTGTGTGCTTACTGCAAATATTGAACGTCAACTTCCACCACCTTACCTGTATCCAAAGCCAAGAGGTTGCATCTGAGCTACAGAAAAGGTAAAGCCAACTTTTGCAGAAATCTTTTGATTTAGGAATTTTGTATTCAGTTTGGATGTGCAAGTTAAGATTTGAGGAACTAAGGGCACCAAGTTGGAACCAAGGCACTGACAGCATTAACTGACACCAGTGTCCCCACTACAGTTCCCAGAAGCTCCGTTCACCAAATTATGTGCCATTTTTGGAAATGTTAGCCACAGCCTGCTTCCACAGGACTAGCTCTCCTCCAAGCACCTCAAATAATTTGCTAACAGGGGCTTTTCGTATGATACATCTCTATCAACGTCCTTGATGTGATGTGCAGTGAAGAGGAGGAGGGAGAAATGTCTCCAACATAGTCTAAGTTTGCTAAGGGAGTTCAGTAAGAAAAGGATTAGTAAACATGTAGTAAATGAACAGTAAATGCACACAGAGACAGAATGGCCTGGAATTCACCACAACTGCTATACTTTGTATGATTGCTTTATTTCCATCCTCTCTAACTCTTATCCTGAATGAAACATAAGACAGTTAGGTGACCTGGTCTAACAGCATTCCAGCATGGTCTCTTTAGTGTTACCTTGCTGACAGGTTTTAAAGAAGATGGCATTCTGAGGGGTCTGGAGAATAATATTGCCTTCTGAATTCATTATGATCACATTCACTTCAAATGCAGCCACTCCATCTTGTTTTCCAAGGCAAGGAAATCCAACCTGAACCACTAAAAGGATAATAATAACAATAATATTTATATTTACATACCTCCCACACATACATATATATACATATAAAAGCATACATTGAAATACTAAAAAAATAGATTATAATTGTATTTAAGCTTTAGAGGAATGCCATTGATAAGAACTTGTAACACAGAGACACACAGATCACCTTCTTCGTAGGTGACTCCAGGACTACAAGTACAGCAGTACAGAAGAGCCTGTGCTCATTTACTGATATAACCCAACAGTCTCCGGCACAGACAGAGATCATAACACAAACATACTTTTGCTTGCAGATGAGGCAATTATTTATCTAGAGGTGTTTAAGGATACACCAAAACAAGCTGAAGGCCTACATTTAATTTTCTAAGTTGAGCTGATCACTTCTGAGTCTAAATTTCTCAGGCTCTCATACGAGTTCTGCAAAAACACCTTTTATATTTCGGGAAAAGACGTTATGTTAGATAAGGCTTTCTGGTTTGGATATTGTAATTAATACTTAAATAAGATAGTGATTTAATCAAAACTTACTCCATAAAATGCTGGCAAAACGGTACTGTTGATAAGTAAGATCAAGGGTGCAATATTTAAATAGAAGGCATAGACACATCACTCTGACAGAACTAGTGAAGTGTAGCGGTATTTGGACATTGCCTTTCCAGGAAAAGCAATCAGACACTTCTGAAATACAAAGAGTCTAAGTAAATAATTAAGGCCAGTAAATCTGGAGTATTTTAATGATGAAGCGAGCCTGATACCTCAGAGCTATGGAAGTCTCCACTGTGATTGTCATGAGTGGTCTTAAATAATCTTCAGATGAAACAATTTCATCTCTTTTCTTCAAAATTGGCTGTTCTAGCTGCTTTGTAAGTTAGATCCAGCTAACAGAAATTGTTTGTTCGTTGCTTCTGAAGCTGGCCTGAGATTTCAGAACCAAATACTGAGCTAACAGCCCTACATTTGGGTTAAGTTGCCTGTTATAAAATATTTTGCAAGCCATAATTGGGCGATTTTTGTTATTTGTTGCCTTGGTATAATACAGAGTAATTTATTGCTGCACATTCTATCTCTGGTAAGTCCTACAAACTGAAAGGTCCCTTGCAGTTTTCATTCTAAAGCAATTACATCATTAAATGGCTTTTACACCAATGTTTACAGACCATTACAGAAAGCATGTAACCATGTGGTATGAAGGAAAGTTTATGGTGGATTAAATACATTTTAAATGCACCAAACTTGTTAAACTGTAGTACCTTTATTACAGCACAAGTGCAGAAAATCAGTGCTTGTCTCGGAATGTGTGTTTCAGGTGAACAAATTGCAACGGGGAGGAAGACGTGGCAGACATTTAATGATGGAACAATAGTTGTATCTAGACTCCACTGAATTGGTAGCAAACCCCAGAACTCTCCTGAGATTTGACTGTGGTTTAAATGACAAGAGCAAAAGCCAGGAATGCATCTCTTAGGGCTAAAGTCTGAGGGGACAGGTCAGAAACACCTTATTTCAGCACTGCTGAACCTAGAAGCATCCAAATTTTGGACTTAATGTCTGAACAGAGAAATGCAGCAAAGAACCCTCCTGTGAGCAAAAACCGCCTGGCAGAGTTCTCTGGTGCTTCAGAGCTGAAATAAAGTCCCTAACCTCTGCCCAAATCCTTGTATTTTTATGCCTGTTTGAACAATGCTAAGCATGCACCAACAGCACTACAGTCAAACCAAAGCACAGGGCAGAAGTCCCTTCCATCCAAAACCACGGCCGTGAGCTCCCATGGCCTATCACAGTGCTGAGCAGGGCTGACGTAGGGCAAACCTCAGCTCTGGTCTCTGCTTCCCAAATTCAGGATGCAGCTCACATTTGTCCATCACTGGCTGAAAACAAGGAGAGGGAATCACAGCTCTGGACTTCTCTCTGCTAGCCACCACCAGCCATGGAACGGCCTCTCATGCACATTTGTATTTCTGCATCCTCTGGAGTGCTCGCACCCAGGGCAGGAGTGACAAAAGTTAAATTAGTTTGAAAAGGAACCTTAAGGAAACTTAGTGACTTACACCTAATTTAATTTTAGGTGGTAATTAGAATCCTCTCCTGGGATGTGGAGGATGCGGGTTTAATCCTTTTTGTCTGGGAGCTCATGCCTTTTCACTCTCTTCAAGAAACAAAGGTTCCCTAAATTTTCTTCAGTAGAAGCAGGCTGAGAGTAACTCCTGTGTGTCTGCACAGCCCTTCAAGTTTGCGGGCTTTACCCACTTTAGTGAATATGCCAAAGCCACCACCAAAACCAACCTATAGTCTCAGGTGTGGGACTACTTGAGGGACATCTCTGAATGACCAATTCCAACAGAAGCAGGCATGAAGGATCTGGTGAATATTGGAGTCTGGAGAAGCACACAGGTCTGCAGCCTGCTGTTGCTCTCTACCAGCATGGCAGAATGAACAGAGATGCTGCTGCACCCAGAGAAGACACCAATTTCTGCCACCAAGCTTGGAGAGAGTTTCAGCACCTTTGGATGCTCAGCACTTACATTTTAATGTCTCAACACCCACAGTGGGCAGGGAGCGAAAGTCTCCTGAGCCTTGACAGTGGGCTGGGCAGAGGCAGCCTGGTCACAGCCTGTACCAGCAGCACCAGCAAGACACTGCACTGCCTGGTTCAGACAGGGACAGGAGGGGCCAACGCAGGTCACTTAGGGGGACAGCTCCTTCTCAGTCACAGGCCACCACATTGCTTCTGGGCACAGACCAATATCTGGTTTTACTTTCCTGAGTGTGGTGTTCAAGATGTTAACCAGTGCCACAACACCTCGCTTGGTATTGAACTTACTGACCTCAGATTGAACCACTCAATCGTCAGAAGCCTTCCCCTGTGAAATGAACAGCCAGCTGCTTCTCATCAGACAGGTATCCACACTTCTCTCAAACATCTTTTTTTGGACAAGCTGAGTAGTTTTAGCTCTTTAAACTCCCACTGAAAGTCATCTTCTACTGCCTTCTTAACATCTTGCCATGTGTCTAGCTGTAACAATATCCACAGTTGTAAGCACTGAATCAGGTAGCAAGCCTGGGATTTGGGAATGGGATTTCAAATGAGTCTAAGGAACCTAAGTGATTTAAATGTAATTTAAATCCAAGGAGAATTTGGTACCTCATCTCTTTAAGGAGATAACGAATTAGAGAAAGCTGAGAGAAGGACAAGGCTGCATCCAATGAGGAACAATTGACTCTTCAGTCTGGCAAAGAGAAAAATTAGGGGATACATAATAGATATGTACAAAATCATGACTGCTTTAGATAAGACCAACAGTATAGATTGACTACGGCCTCTACCAGTGCAAGGACTAGTGCCCACCAGATGAAGCTGTCGCAGCCAGACTTGAAACAACAGGGTTTCTTGAAACAGGAGGGTGAACTTCATGCTATGGGAGGTAGTGAACTCCTTGCCGAGGTGATTTGAGATAACAGAAGGTTATAAGGACTCAAGGAGAGTTTAGACAAGTACTGCAAAAAGAGATCTGTAACCTGTGTGGGCTTATAAAAGACAAATCACTTCAGATTCAGGAAATCCATCAGGCTGAAGCTAGTCAGAGCTGAGAGACAAACTGAAGTATTACATATGCTTATCCTTTTGCTCTTCCACAGGTCTTCTTATGGCCACCATTTTCCATAAGACACAATACATGCTAGGCAGGCCCTACAGCACTAAAGCCATTCATATGCCTTATCTGGTGGTAGGCAAATACCCTCAAAAGAGTTTTAAAAGCCCATTGATTTTGACAAGAACATTGGGTTCAGCCACCTCTGAATACGGCACCTGCTAATCCTCATTCTTGATTCCCACTCTCATGTTTACTAGAGCTGTCTTTCCTCTTTTAATTCTGCTTAATTGTCTTAAAAGACAATTTATTGCCTTTGGGCTGAAACACTTTTTCAAGAAATAACAACTGTTGATTTGGTACTAAATACCAGTCAAAGATGACAACTTGTATGTCAGTGCTCCATTTTCAGCTCAGTCCTCCTGTTCTACTTCTCATTTCTTTCCCATGTTATCCTAAGGTAAATTATGTAACCATGGTCACCAAGACAGTACTGTCATCTGGATGAACATTTCTGCCTTTCTACCACCGACTACCATGAATGAGCCCTGAAATAGATCACATAAACTGTTATTTATCCACTTTAGAGCAAAGTGGATTCAATAATGTCTCATGGAAAGCTTTTTTCACTCCAATCAGTTCACTATGCTCTGTTGTGCTTCTTGAGCACTCACATTGGCTTGGGCTCAGCCTCTGCTGTGGACATATAAATTCCAGTGAAGGACCAAGAATGCACAACTGAAGCACAAGTTTCTGCTGATTTATCTACACATAAAAGTTCATGTGACTTGGCTCAGACAAAATATGCTCTTGTACTCAGGCAAGGCACTCACAAACTGTTCAGTGCCAAGCACTGTGGCAAGCATTTCTTTAGTAATAAACTTCAGAATCACAATTCATAATAAAATACTTAGACTTCACTGGCTGTAGAATATTTTTACAGGAACAAAATCTATAATATCAACAGCACAAACCTGATGCTTTATGAGGAACTGTTCCAAGCAGAGGGATATTTATAGTTGGATCAGCCATTATGCCCTTATCCAAAGAGTGCAAAGACAGGAACTCGTAGTAGTATTCAGCCTATGACAAAATAAATGAAAAAATCTACATTTATTTTAATTGCATTAACAGAAACAAACTATTTAGCATATAAACTGAAAAATACTACACTTTTCATTTTTCCATTCACTGGATTTGTTTCTGTAATTTCCCTGAGTGCTTCTTCATCTAAGCATAATTTTCAGGTAATTTCCTCCTATTTCAGAGACTACAAGTGACTATACAGTAATCAGGACACAGCATATCAGCAAGGAAAGCAGCCTGCATACAGTGGACAACTGCTATACAGAGAAGACACTTTTTACAATCCTTGCCATTTATCTGGCAGACAACAAAAATATACGAGCATTAGGCTAATTCTTAGTGCTGTTTTTTGTGCAGAATCCTCCTGGAACTGACTGGTGAGCCTGGATGACCTGCCTGCACCACGAGTGCAGTTTAAAGGCCATAAATGCATGATGCAACTGTGGCATAAGGTTATCCAAGGTTGCTCTTGGTTGATCTGCACAGTACAGCACACTGCCTTGGGCAAACAGTGCCTGGCAATTAGTAGCCATATTGCTGGAGTGCCATGCTAGGACACATACCTTGCTTACATCTCTGACACTGCTCTGTTCAACCTCAGTTCATTAAATTGTTCTAAGGGTGGAGCCGAGAGCTCTACTACCAAGTTGGCTTCATGTCACTCATTATTAACTGCAACATAAATGATTTGTTTTGGCAATTCCCAAAAGGTGTTGACATGACTTTCCACTACCTTCACCCTACTTCTGATAAGCACCTGCATTGTGGCACAAATTTAAGCTTTGGTACTTTCTTCCATGGGATGCTGCTTTCTCTGTTGAGCCATCTATTCAATATTTCTTGATATTCAATGCAAAGTGATGTCACGTCTGCAGAGTCACTGTACACACCATGTACACCTGAGATGTATGCATCTTTGCAAGTCACTGGAGGCTTCCACTACTGTGAGTGGCATAACTGCTGCTGTGCAGAGCAAGTGGAAATGAACCTTTTATGCCAAAGTGTGGCTTCTCACTTACCATGAAGCATAAAAGGGATTACAGGTAATTCTACCAGCTGTTCTCAGAAAAGTCCTTGAGACCTTAGCATGGGCACCAGCAAAAATGTCTTTACATCCAGAAAATCACTGACAGTAGACAGTATTGTTGTCTACTTTTTAGTTAAAATAGTGAAATAAAGAGAGATTAGAGACAAAATTTTATGAGAAATTTGGGATGATAAATGGTAGCTAATTTAGGACTACAAGATTTCCATCAGTATCCTTAGCCAGAAGACTGTCCTTTTTATTCCTGTAATAACCTGGCTCCCTAGCACAAGGAAGACATAGACTTAGTGGAGTGAGACCAGTGAAGGGCCATAAAGATGATCAGGGGACTAGAGTGTCTGACGTACAGGGAGAGGCTGAGAGAGTTTGGACCATTCAGTCTTGAGAAGGCTGAAGGGGAATCTAAACAATGTATATAAACAGCTGATAGGGGGTTGTGAAGAAGATGGAGCCAGGCTCTGCTCAGTGGTGCCCAGTGTCAGGACAGGAGGCAATGGGCACAACACAGAAAACTTCACCAGAACCTGAGAAAACACCTTTTTACTGTGTGGGTGACTGAGGTTGTCCAAAGAGGTCATGGAGCCTCCATCTGTGAAGATATTCAAAACCCAACTCAACACAGCCCTGCTCAAGGGGCTCTAAGTGACCCTGCGTGAGTAGAGGAGTGGGCTAGATCATCTTGACGTCAGACTGTCTGGTCTCAGATCAGCCTCACCCCTCCTGTGATTCTACACTCTAACTTGAGCAGGGGCCCTGGCAGCGTGTGAAAGACCATCTCTCTTTAACTCCTGATGACACCAGCTAAGCACCCATGATCTGGGTTGAAAGGTTGTTATGAAATTCCTGATCAGCCCTGGCAGCACATCCACTTGCTCTGTAGGGACATGCTGTAAGGTGACCCCAAAGAGCATGAGGAGCTACACTCTACACGGACAGTGTTCAGAGAGTGTTGTGTAGGCACAGAGACCTCAGAGAAGGACTCACAAAACAGTAAGGAAAGAACCAATGAGAAGTTTTAAGAGTGAGTTAAACACATGGAGTAAATGTGAGAGGGAGAGGGTACATGGACAGAAGCAGTAAATGCAGAGATGAAAAATGAAGTCTGAGGTAATGTTCAAAAGGCTGCTTTTAATTAAAGAAGTTTTTTTTCCAATACAATATACCATGCCAAAATACGAAAACAAGCCATAAACTCAGATTGTGAACATTTTTGTTTTCACATAAAACTTTGGTTCCGAAAAATAATTATGTCTCCACACATCTATAGAACAGTGCAGTGAGTGAGTCAATGCTGCACTGCCTGTTTCTCATTGGTTAGCTTTGATGTTTGGTTGTATCTAAACCAGGTCATAATGAGTTATGACCTGGGATATTAAAACATCATGTTCTTACTATTTTAGTAAACAACAACTGGTAACTAGACCAAATAGCTCCACTCCCATATTTCCATTCCAGCCACACTGTTGTAGCAGGTCAGCTTGTGAGTCAGAGCCCAATTTGTAGGAAAAGGACTGGAATCTCATTTTCTAAAGCCAAAATGATGCCTAAGGATAAAGATATAAAGAAGGTTCCCTGTGGGAAAGGGGAATGATTGCTCCATGAGCTACATAATATTCACCACCTTTAAAGAAAGTAGTTCCTCTAATCAGAGTAGGGGCGTAGCAGCGATTAGTGCCTGAGGCAAGAGTACCTTCTGATCCCATGTTAAAAAGATGGGAAGAGACATTGCACAAGCAACAGGCTGTTCAGGAGGAAAGCCACAATGGGGAGAGATACTTGCTCTCACCATTTCTGTACACAGGCTTGTACATCTGCCGCGTTGACAAAAAATGAGCTTCTTGAAATTATAGTATCTACAAATACCTGAAACACCTCAGGTAGATCCAGCTAGTATAACTTCAAAGTTATGGAACCATGTGCTGCAGAGTACATTTGCAAATCGTGTGCTGGACTGAGTTGGTTAAATTTTGACATAAAAGTTATATACAAAAATCATAGTCTAGAGCAGCTGCACAGTAGCAGAAGTAGAGCAGTTTAACTCCTCAAACCTATGAATCTGAAACAAGATTTGACTGCCATAAATCTTATCTATTTGGAAAAAATCTGTTTTGACACAATCCCTGCATCCAGTCTCCAATATTGTCCTGCTGTAATTGGAGTTGATTGCCAATTAACTTGCATTAATCATCATGACTGAAAAGCAAACAACATGCTCTCAGCAAATATTTACCATGCTCCAGCCTACCATGAAATTTACTCATGATGGTTAATTGAAGATATAGGTCTGTGCAATTAAAATATTGTCTAGTGACTACCATAATTAATGCTGTAAGTGGCCATTGTGAGTGACCTAGTAGAGAGAACAAAACTTCCTTGGATATTGTTGAGAAATAAAGAGGAAAAATCCATAATCTGTAATCTATTTTTCATTATAAAGACATTCTCATATTTTTATAGGTTTTTGTTTTAAGCCAGCCTGTGAACTCTCTGGTATGTGAGGGTCAAAATTTGCTAGTGAAGCTAAATCTAAGGGGAACGGTGTTGTCCGAGGTAGTAGAGGAAATGGGGTTTCCATTAATTTTTTGATCTTTGACAATTGCCCACTCTGCATGCACACAGTACTTGTGGCTTGACTTCAAGAAGCATACAAAGAAGAATATGCTTTAATTCTGTGGAAAATCTTTGTTTGAGACCCTGAGACACTGATGCAAGAGCCCTTGCAGACCTTGTGTGAACGTTCTGGGGAGTCAGTGCTTTCAGGCAGCAGGTAGCCCTGCTCAGCTGCCCTTTAATAGTTCCCCATGTGGGTAAGGCCCTCAGCAAAGGGAGGAAATTTCACTTCAGACAAATAATTCCATGGTTGGGATTAACTTTTATGGACTTTAAATGGCTGTTTTGTATAAGTCAGAGGAATTTAAAAGGTTATAAAAGTAACGAAGCCATCTAACAAGTATTGTAGCAAACATCTGTCGGCAGTTTTGTTTTAAATGATATACAGTTAAAATTCCTACACAACTCCACTCCATACGAGATCTACTGGGCTGAAGTTCTCTTATCATTCAGTTGTCATATTGTATCTGGCTTGTTTTCTGTTTCATATCTAATAAAAAAATTCACAATAATATGCTTTATGTTTTCTTAATTTTACGTGAAAGATGTAGGATGAGAAGTAATGGTAGTGCCTGAAGCAAAGCAGAGTAGCTTCAACTGTTGTATGTCAGAGCTCAATAACTAATGAAACCTGCATGCTTTCTAATTAAGAAGTGAATGTATATTAGCTTTAGAAGTAGATGTAAGAAATTAATTATATTTTCTTTTCATTATTTTAAAGAGATCAATGCTGAATGTTCTGTTCTGTTATCAATTAAATTACAAATATACCCTTATGCCAATTTTTTACATTTAAAGAAAGAAACACATTAAACCCAGCTCCTTTTTATCCCAGATCCATGAATACTTCTGGCTACACACACCCCAGAAGATTCTGCCATGCATTATCCATAGCAGATGCTCACAGCTGCATATGCCATAAGTAAAAGCATGAAGTGAGACACTGTATGTGTTTGTTAGGTGTTTACAGCATGGACCATTGCTTCTCCAAGATATTAACCACATTAGGTCAGAGGTGTTGGTCTGTCTATGTTCCAAGATGAAACACGAAACAAAGCAAGATGAATTCCAAAAAGAGTATCCGTACTTTGAATACCAGGCTATTGAAGGAGTCTGGCCAGAGCATGAGTATGTACATATATATGAACAGTTTGTTACTGAGGTGCAGTCTAGACACTGCTGTAACGAGCAACATAATGGTGCCTCCTTAGACAAGCTGACAGTACAGTGTCTGCCTACAGACTGCCTATTTCTCTGCTAGGGACAGCAGCTTCGCCTAACCTGTAACTGGTCCTGTCACTGAGTAGGTAAACCATTTCTCGCACCTCAGCCTGACACCAGGACACTTGCCGTCAGCCTCACAAGGCAGACCCAAAATGGAAGGCATGTTTAACAATATGAAGCGATACAGAAACATGCTCTGAAAAAATCAGTTTACACAGAAGAGAGGATAACCTGTTTTCCAGTACTGGCTGCTAAGGGTACGGGAATGAACGAAAACAGCAGTATTAAGAAATGCAGAGATGCACGCAAAAGGAAGAACAGATACTTGGTCCTTCTGAGGAGAAAAAAAAAAAAGGACAAATTAGAACTCAGAGAAATGAGCGATCTCAAAGAAAAATACATTATATGATTGTGGTAATCTGGTAATGCTGTGGTGAAATGTTCACAAATCCACAGAGTGTGTTCTATGTTTGCTTTCGTCACATTAAGAAAACTGTGGCAGACTGAAAAAAATCCATGTGTGAAGACTTTTTTAATAATGGAGTGATTCCCTGCATGATACTTTCAACAATGACTACTTGTGGTTTTAATGGTTTTAGAAGAATGGTACAAAAACTCTCTGATTTTGTCAACAGGAGAAGGCTAACTGGTGTTTAATGCCTCTTGTCGCATGCAACTGTGGATGGCAGATCAGACCCTCCAACAGTTGGAAAACAGCTGGAAGAGAGAAATTTCTTGTTTGCTATCAGAAGAAGCCTCACATTTTGAAAGATGACACTACAGGCTTCCAAGAATGCTTTGCACTTGAGCGGGGAACAGAAATCTTTGCGGAATACATTCGCTTTTCCATCAAGTAATTCAAAAGGAATTTCACTGAAGATAAGTAACGTGAAAAAATCACCGTCAAGAAGTTTGGTGAGGCCACAAAATAACATATTTAGATTACATTTAGCCTAGTTTCTGGCAGTTGCCTGCTCTTTGGGAGACATGGGAAACAGGGCGGCTACTTGGTCATTTTGAGCTGATATTTTCTCTCACCAGACCCTGAGCTAAGTCCTTTAGCACTTGAAGAGGTCACTTGAAGCTAATCTGGGAGTGGAAGCTGAAGGCCTTGGCAGAAAGAGTGGGATTTGAGAGTGAGAGAGGTAAAAAAGAAAAATCCAAGTATACCAGCAGAGCATTAACTCTGAATGTCATCATCATGTGCAGAAAAAGCAGGCTACCTGAGACAGAAGGACAAATAAAAGCCTACTGCACATTTTATCTGTCCTTGGCTTGCTAATGGAAGTACAGTTTTGTTTAGATCCCATGGAAGCCCTTGATGCAGTAGGTATCTGCAGTGGGGACAGTGGGGACATTCCCCAAGGCTAAAGCCTTGGAAAGCAGCATACAGGCAAACAGACCCGCAGCAACCTCCAGACGAAGAAAAAGTACACCGATACACAGGCATGTGGCATGAAGGATTTCTTAAAAAACACTCACAGGAAATTTCCAGCTCCTCCTTGAGGAGAGTCTGGGAGTTTCTCACTCATCTACCTTGCTTTATTTGGAAACCAAGAAAGCAACAGAGCACAACTCCGCACACTTAGACTTCTTTTGTTTAACAGATTTTCTGTAATGTATTTTATTATAGCTTCACTAGAGTTACTTTTGAAAAAATTAAGCTAAAAGAAGACAAAATCATTTGGGTTTTGATAGATATGCACAGGTAATTACATCTCGAAAATCTCTAGCAAGGAATATTTCTCAGCATGAATCAGGCCTGGTTGCATAAGTTTTCTTTAAATTGTTTTCTCTAAATTGTTTTCTCATGTGTCTCAGAGATGAATATCAGATAACTCTGCTTTGGGGAAGGGTAGAGAAGCAAACAGTACACCAAAGAGAGAAACAGCATGGAGTTCAGATTTTCAATAAGTAAAAGATACACAAACCTTTGTTATCTTCAAATATTTAACAAAACATACTGTTCCAGTATCCTGAGACCTGGTAAAAGCTATTCTCCTGAAAAGTTAATTCTTGTTCCAGCACAGCAAGGGCTAATTCATTCTTTTGTCATATAGCAAAAGATCAGTGCTCTCTGCAGTGGAGATTTCATGATCAGGGATGCTCAAAATCTCGCAAAGCTAATAAAAAAGGGGAAAATTATCACTGATCTTAGAGAGAAAAAAACCCACCTCATCCTAACAAAGTAAGTCTCTACATATCAACTACTGCCACCTGAAACACATCCATGTGGCACTGAGAAAAAACTGCAAGGTTATCTCCTCCTCCTCACAGCTTAAAAAGTAGGTGAAGAGCTTGGCTGGCTGATCATAGGAGTGCATCTTTACATATATTATAGACTGTTCGCAGTTTTTGGCTTTGGATAGATTTACTTACAATTAATAATTAATGTGAAAATTCTTCTCAGAGAATGTAAAATAATTTCAATAAAACCTTTACAATTAGGGAAGTGATTGCACTAACAAGTGTTTAGATTAGTTATGATGGAGATCTGCACAGACAGTACATTTAATTAAGCAGAATAGTTTTAAAAGCACAAATGTAAACCTTAAGAGATGGTGGCCCAACTGATGTGATCAGGAAAAGGTCACAGATGAAGAATAAGCTAATCCACTTCTTGAATGGTGGTAAACATGGATAATGCACACAGATTCATTTTGGTTGTGCTTCAAATTTCTAACCCTTTGTTCTTAAGCCTCACAGGACAGCTTTGAAGTTCAGGATAAAGCTCCTCCAGCACACCATTACCAAAGAACCACCTTCTGATTATGATCTCATGAAAGTGTAATCAATTACTTACACAAGTTAAAAGCGTGGCAAACAGCAAAGGTCACGTAACTGGGCCTTTATTGAGTCCATGTGTTTCACTCTTGGCTTTAACAGGCACTCCTGTATAATAAATATAAATATCTCCCCTCAAAATGTAAGCAGTGAAATCTCACAGCAGCTTTTGTTAGACTGGAGTCCTTCAAGGGTGTCAAAGAGGGATGCTTCCATTTTCATGTACCCATGTGACAGAAAGTTTCCAGCACCTCTGAGAGCTCCTGCATTTACCGATCAGTGGATAACGGTCTTTAGCCTTGTTTTCCAGGCAAATGAGTGTTTAAAAGTTAAGGTGAAAAGGTTTTGAAAAAAATTCAAATTCATCCTGTTTAAAACTGCTCTCCTAACATCTGCTGCATTCATTTTCAAATGCCTTGTTTCGTGAAAATGCAGAGTAATTTTGTTCTTGTTTTACAGGCTGCCACTGACCAAAGCAAATTCTAGATACTACCACAAAAGAAGAACTAAATTTTCTATAAAATATTTGATTAGTGTATCTGAAAAGGAGCTCATGTGTTTGCTGTTGTACCAGAAATCACACTGATTTGTCTATTGAGTGAAGACTCTGCTAAGTGGACACACAGGACTATAATATTTCCATGTGCCATACAGGCCTCCATATAGTTATGTCCTCCATAACTATACATTGAATTTTTGAAAGTTAAGATGGACATCTTCAGAGTATAGCAAGGAAGTATAATCTCATCCCCAGTTTCTGATGAGAAACTGGACAGTTTCTATAAACAAGTCTTCTTTTGGGCTCTTTCCATAGGCAGGGTCAGCATAACTTCATACCTGGGTTATAGTACCAGCCCGACAGAATCCAGTCTTTCGAGTTAAGGTCCAGTGTATTTCTCAGCATTTAAATGAAATATCTGCTTTAAAGCCAGCTCATCCTCAACTTCCTGTATACTCAGAGGAGAGAGACCAGCACTCACAAAAGGAAGTTCAGCCCAGCCATAGTCTGATTTACCTTCTGTCTTGAACCACCTTTATCTCTCTCCCTGGGAGCAGATGGAGTCTATTTACAGTATAGGTATCTGCACATGGTCTGGACTTTGCTGACTTGACTCAGGGTCAAGCTGAGCTTTCAGATGGACCCTTTGAGCACATTTGCATGAATAAGTCCTATTCAGAAGGGCAGAAAGTTTACTTTAGAAAAGCTGCATCCTTCTGTTGTGTTTTTTTGGGGGGGTTTTCTTGTTGGTGTTGTTTTGGGGTTTTTTTGCTTGTTTTTTTACTCTGGACAATGTGACCTATTATGTGTTAGTATAAATCTTGACAGAGAGTGCCAGTAGCTGAAAGTTCCCCAGAAGAATGTTTTGCCTAGACCCTAACCTCAATTTTAATAAAGAAAATGCAAGAGGGATAGTTTGAACGTATGGACCTCCCCAGGTTCAAATTTACGTCTGAAGAAAAACAAGCAAGAGTTTAATGACAGCAAGAGTCTATACTCTGAGATAACTGTCCCATTTGACATTCAAGAGTTTTACTAAGATCAGAGACATAATTTATTCCTTGATGCACAGCTATGGTAAATCTGGTCTGCTCTTGCAGACTGAGATCGAATTGTCCTTTTTGTCACTCAATACATCCCAGATGTGCTGACAATCCCCAATTGCTGCTGGAATCATAGACTGCTGGAGATTTCCCAAATCCCCCAAACCAGCCTTTATTGGCAAATGAGTAGTCTGGGGCTTAGTGTAGCCCACAGTACTTTCAGGAAGAGAGTACAATGTCCCATCTACAAACTTTGCTGAGCTGTCAGATCTTCTCTCTGCATCACCAGTTGATGTAATCTCTTTGGATTTCAGTAAAGCTTTCGATATTGTCTCTCACAGGATCCTTCTGGACAAAATGCCCAGCACACAGCTGGATAAAGACACCCTGTGGTGGGTGAGCAATTGGCTCACAGGTCAAGCACAGAGGGTAACAGTGAAGGGGGTCACATCAGACTGGTGACCTGTCACTAGTGGGGTTCCACAGGGCTCCATCTTGGAGTTTCAAGAAGTCTTATGGCATCTAGTTAAACAGTCAGAAATCAGGAAATACCAGTGAATAATGCTGTATGGACAGACAACTCTGGTTTTACAGGACATTAAAACCTCATTGATAACATGAGCCCATACTAATCTATGAGACATAGCTCAATGCAGCTTCTTCTGTAACTATGAATCTTATGCAACCAAAGAATGGCTCCTAAAGTCCTGCAGATTTCCTCAGAGTGAAAGGCTGTTATAAATGTTGAGTAACCTTTGAAAATCTGGCTCATTCAGTCTACTGGATACATCAATATGCAGACTCACAATAAACCACTCAGTTGCAAGTTGTGCAGTACAAGACATGCAGAGGTTAAGGGAAAATATGCTTGGATATGAAGGCAAACTACCTTAATGTAATACATTTTTGCTGTAACCTTTTAATTGTATTTAATAAACTGAGATGCATATGTATTAGGGGTGGCAGAAACTAGAATGCCACAACTTGCTGACCGCAAGATTCATTAGAAATGCTTTTTGGGAAATATGTATGGAAAAAACTGTCAAGCCCAAACCATGCAGATTTTGAAGTAGTAGAAGTCTGTTTCCAGAAAAATTATGATTTATGTGTAGGCTATTAATATACACCTAAAAGCCAACAGGTGAACAATACACCCCAGTTAACAAGTCCATTATTCATGATATCCTGAAAAGTGTGTTTCGTTAAGAGCTGAATTTCAACATGAAGAGTGTACAAATTTTAATCCAAGGCTTTTGCTTTGTTCTTAGATATTCTCTATGTATTGAGTGGTCAGGAGTTCATCTTGTCTTGCCAGAAATGCAACTTAGACTTTACCACAGGAACTAATTTAAGTATAGCATTACTAAAATCTGACTTATCAGGAAGTCTATAATCAGAGATGAAAAGCAAGCTTCCCCTAAACATCCCTGCTGCTTGATTATCATCAGAGTAGATGCTTATGCATTTGAAGTAAATTGTCCCATGAATGTGCCTGGGGTGAGAAAACCAGATTTGATGTCAAGGCATAATAATAATGTGCAAAACAGTGTTGGAAACTCTTATAGTTGGGTATCACTTCAAGAAATTCTGCTCAGATTATAAGAAAAGTTCCAGCCCTCCTTTCTGTGTCTCATCACGCTTAGGGGAGCTCCTGCAGGTTGGCTCCCTCCTTCACCTTCCTCTCTCCTCAGCGGAATAACCAGAGTCTGAGCAGGAAACTGGCACAACTCTCCTCTGGGCAGAAGGATCAGTTTGGGGATTCTGTTTTAATGGGGAACGAAAGCAACAGTGGCATCATGACACTATGAAAGTTATGAAGTTTACTTGACTGTAAATGTTTGGCAGGACAATGAAAAGGGGCCCATTAATTAAGCAGGATATTCACACTGATACAATTCAAATGTCAACTCTGTGGGCAGGATAAGGTGCAGACTTTGTCCCATCAAAGGAAAGCTACTGTTACATCAAGTAAAAATGTGAAACCTATGTGGTTCTCGATGCGATGAAGGCTTCTAATTTCTGCCTGTAAGGGACAGTCCAAGCTTCTCCACCCTGTATCTAATACCAACATGTCACAGCTCTGACCAGAGGGAAGCAACGTGTTGGGTCACAAGCTTTCAGCTCTGCTCCTTTGCCAATACAGAAGTCAAATCATGTCTGTGCAGCGTAAATAGATGCTCCTGTGCAAAACTGGAAGGAAGAAGATTAAAAGAAAAAGCCAGCACAAACAAAAGCAACCAACCGAACAAAAAAAATCAACAAGGTAACTGCCAACATGCTTTGCTGGCAAATTATTTCCCAACTGTTAGCATGGCTATGCTTAATACGTTGCTTGTGATTACAGACCCAGGTAACTGTATTTTGCCTTTCCTTCCTCTCTGACAGATGATGTTGTGCTCTGCTGTGCAACCTGACTGCTCTCCCCGGTAGTCTTTGCAAGGAATATTGTAGGTATACAGCTGCTTGCAGCAACCTCATGTAACTGTGCCTTCACAAGTAGAAAATAAATTTGTTTCAACCTGGTTACTCAAATGGGACTCCATTTGAACAGTTCAATTTATTTCTCAGAAACTCTACAAGAAAGAGAACTGGCTAAGGCTCGAACTTGGAAAAATGAAAGCAGTGTTTATTGCAATTTAAAAGGAAGTTGGTACTTGTACTCCTTACTAAAGGTGTTCAGTGGACTTGATATTATTTGTCTGTGGGGTTTTAAGTCCCAGATTCCCTCTGGCTATATCAATATTCACATATTTAAAAGGTGAGGGCAAGTACTGAAGGTTCTGAACTTGTTCTCTGACAGTCAGGAGACAGTCCCAGAGCCTGCCCTCTCCTCCTCTGGCCAGCTATCATTGCACAGGTTGGCTCTGTGGCTCTTGCTACTGGTTTCTGTGCTTCAGAGCTGGTGACAGTGTTGTACCTCAGGGATTGATACTAGGTTTCATACTGTTTAACATTTTCATTAACAACCTGGACATTGTGACAGACTGCACCCTCAAGAAGTTTGTAAATTATGTAAGACTGGGACGAGTGACTGATACACTAGAAGGTCATGCTGCCATTCAGAGGGACCTCCTACAGGATGGAGGAATGGGCAAAGAAGAACCTCATGAAGTTCAGCAAGGGGAAGTGCAAAGTCCTGCACCTGGGGAGGAACAACCCCAGGGACAAGTATATGCTGGGGGCTGACCAGCTGGAAGGCAGCTTACAGAAAAGTGCCTGGAGATCCTGGTGGACACCAAGTTGACCAGGAGGCAGCAATGTGCCCTTGTGACAAAGAAGGCCAACAGTCTCCTGGGCTGCATCAGGCAGAGCCCTGCCAGGCTGTAGAAGGAGGTACTACATTTCCACTGTGTCTGGGCTATGCTTTGATATACTGAAGAGTTTGGCCACAAATAAACAGCTAAAAAGCAAACGAGCAAACAAAAACCTCCCAGCAAAACAAAATATATCCAACATGGTAGAACAGTAGAACAAGAGACTAACACAAGTAAAACAGCATCTTTGAAAAGGTGGAATTTGCACACAAAAAGGAAAATAAAAGAACAAACCCTGGCAAGCCAAGTGTAAAGCCACAGGAAGGCAAAATAAAAGATGTTTTGAGATGCATTTTCTTGAAAGCCTTAAAAATACTAATCAGGAGCTCATTCTTCTGAGCTAAGGTATATAGTTCTTAAAATTCTGTTCAATGTGATGCAAATATCTACAACATATCAGTTTTGAAAGCTCTAGGTCACACCATATTCCTCACATGTCTGCATACCCTAGGCAGAATGTGGTTTCTTACATTTGTTTTGTATGTACATAATCCACTTGGCTAGAAGCAAGTCAGTCATACCTGTAGCTACCCAAAAAAACCTCTTTGGAGAGTATGATACCAACAGATGTTAAATACATGAAAAATTCTTCCAGTTAGCTCCATGGCATTACTTGCAATGGCATTAACTTTAGACCATTAAGAACATACCTATGAAAACGTCTGTAAAAAAAGAGGTGATGTTGACAGAAAACATTTTCACTTCCACAAAGAAGAGGAAAGTAACACAGCCTAGATTTCATATTTCAGAAAACCTGCTAGTAACACAGGCAGTGAAATCTGTACATTTTCACAAAATATAGTCTTGAAGCTTGGGGTGACCTTGTTAATTCCAATGCTTTTCAACAATTACGTTGTACATTGCAGCCACTACTGTAAAAGTAGTGAAAGCATTTTATTACTCTAGCTTTTTTGTTAGAACTGTATTAGAATATTTATAGAAAGAATAAACAATGAAAATCTTGAAGAATGGTTTACTTAACACAGCTTTACACTGCTGAGTAAAAAGAATAATTGTGTAGTTTACACATATACCATGTAAATTGCTATGGAAACCACATGTAGCTTACACTACAAGGTGCCTTGTAACTCATCTCTGTTGAGCAATAAATTCCCCCTTTTCTTCTTGGCAAAACTTTGAGAAACTTTACTGCTGTTTTCTATCAGCAGATAGAACAGATGGCTGGCACATGCCTGCTTTACTAAGAAAGTGGGATCTCCACAGTATTACTTTGATCCCTGGTGGCATGTCTACAACACAGAGATGCAAAATACCACAGCTGAGCAGAATCTAAATATTAAAGGTTTGGAGCTGTGCTCTTGATATGAGAAGTCCCTGTCTAAAAATCATGCTCACAGTATGTAAATATCTTCAAATTCCACATGGAAATTTTGGTACAGAGCTCAGAAAACAAAGTATTTTCCCCATTTGGTGGTAGGAAGCCACAGTGAAGGTACTACTGTAAAGTCCAAGAGTGTCAGTTTATGCGACTACCTTGACCAAACTTCAAGGACAGCCATAGTTTTACTGGAAAAAAAACCACTCTAATTTTGCATATGAGACATTCTTTAAACTGAAAAGCATCACTGTAATCACCGTGCACAAACAAGACATTTACAAACAGTTCATCAGTTTCTTCGAAGAAAAGTTTCCTTTGAAGAATGATGTTTTGAAATTCAGTCTTTTCTGGTTTCTTTCAGTTTATCAGGGAGACAGCCATGTTTGAATGGAGCACCCTATTGCATCACTTAAAATTGGTGGTCTGTCAGCTTTCCTCTGGGCAAGGACACAAATATTCTCATGGCATAGCTGGATATTCCATTTTACCTCTGCAGTCAGGCTACATCTAGGCAATATAAGGCAACTCCAGAAAACTCAGCTGAGCTATTCAGGGTTGATGGTCACACTGCCAAGGTCAGAACTACACCCCAGGAACTGTTAATTATATAGCATTCCTAATCCTCACTTTACAACACATAAATGATGCTAGAAAATACACTGATTGCATACATCCCCTCTTTGTAAGAGCTGGGCGTCTTTTTGCTTTACTCAGGGTTATCAGTTACTCTTGGAGAGTTATTTCAGATGTCACATCATGGGTGTGCATTCAAACTCCAATAGGAGAAGAGCTGTGGGGTACTCAAAACAGTGAGGAGTGGGAAGTGAGCTGCTATAATAATTCATTTGACCCCAAATACTTCTCCCATATCTGAAAGGAAGAAAGCAGCCTGGGCAGGGTGTAGGCCAGACAGACTATTTCTGTGGATAATGCCAGTGACTGCTACGGAACAAAAATTCCAACTTGCTTTTTAGTTTCTTTTTTCACCTCTCATCTATTAAATCAATCCAGCTGCTGCTCTGTCACTGAGCACTTGCTGCCCGTGCACTAATCAACTTTTCTTTTTTTAATATGGTTCTCTTCCACCAGCACTCACTCACATGTGAACTTAATTTTATTGCTGTCAGAAGTCCCACTGGAAGTTAAGCATACATACTAGGTTTTGTGGATTTGGAGTTTAAATACCTGTCATAAGTTCCTAAATGCTGTAGAGATGATGTTATCACTGCAGTCTTTGGTACCTTCCACTGGTGGCCACAGTGAAACATGCCACAGCTTAGTCAACGTGACAGGGTCTCACTGAGAAGTTTGTAAACTCCACCTTCCCCAGAGGACAACACACTCAAAAGTCATTACTCTTTCTCTTGCAAACACCATACAGAATAAAAGCAAGTACCACACTAGTGAGGTCTAGTGCTTACACAGGTGCCTATTGTATACTATATATAAACACTATTTTTGCCTTTTTAAACCTTTCAAATCAAGGAGCAACTTTGTAACCATCAGTTCTACCAGATTATTTTTTTTTCTGAAGACAACATAACATCTGTGACCTTATGTTGACATTTGTAGGTAAAAGCATACAGTGCATAAAAACACAACAATCCCATTTTGCAGTACTTTAATCTTCTTGTAACCCCTTGCTCATCCTGACTTCGCTAGGAAAAAAAAAAGGTATTCAGCACCTTCAGACCCTTAAATTTTGGGGTTCCCCTTATATTTCCCAATAATCAGTTAGAAGCAGTAGACTATGAACTAAAAACAACTAATACTTCTCTCTGGTTAATGTTTTCCAGTGAAAATGGATTTAATTGTTTATCATACAAATTCTGTTTCACATAAAATGTATTCAGAACACAAAGGCCACTGTATTGGAAACATAACATCTAAATGGAGAAGGGTTTTACCCCTCCAGTTTACACAGAATACAGGTATAATCTAGTCCTTAAAATGTGCCTTTCAACAGATATTTTTGAATTAGAATACTCAGCAGTGCAGGACTGAAAAGTATTGCCACTTCCTGGGTTGGATTTTCTTTTTTTTGCTCACCTAGAACTTGGATCATTACTTGTCCTAAGAACAGGTAGACAGAATCCACGGGATATTTATACCCACTTTCCACAGGTGTAAACAGGGACGCAAGGTGTCCTGTTGGAGAGCCCAGGTGTGGTGGGTTGATCTTATCTGGCTGCCAGACACCCATGCAGCTGCTCTCTCTCACTCCCCCATCTTGTTGATATCAGAGCTAGGGACCATGTAATGCCATAGACAGGATCTCCTATACTTTCTCAGGAGAAGTCTATCTATAGATTCAAAAAGGGTCTAGTTATTCCTAGAGGCTGTTGCACATAGTAGTGAGAGTCCCCAAAACAACACCTTCAAATTTCAAGTGAGATATAAGATTAAGAGGTCTATAAGGCACAAGACTCAGAGAACAAATATTTCAGTTTTACCAAACAGGAGGCAACTGTATGTTAGTTAACAGCTGTTTTACAGAAAGCAGGCTTGTATTTCAGCATCTCAAATGTCTTCCTTCTTTCAAAAAGTACTAGTTTCCATTTCTTTTCCTTCCTCCTTTGTTGCCCCTCTTTCCCCTCCTCTTTTTTCCTCCTCTCCCCTGCCTTCCACTTTCTGTTTCCCCTTCCCTAAGACATTCCCAGAAAAAAGTATACATAATAAAGGTAGCAAGTATTTAGCACTTTCCTGGATCTGTCAGTGGAAACTTCTAAGAACATGAATACTTAAAACCAAAATAGAACACTGAAAAAAAAAATACTCATTTCTTCCCCTCATAAAATATTGGAAATTCTGGAGAAACATAACGTTACTTTAACCATTTAGGTATCTCACTTGGTAATTATGCTCTAACAGAAATTCAGTAATTCAGAAAACAGGAGGAGGACTAATGGGTTAAACAGCTTTGCTGCTGCTCAGAAGGGATTTTGTCCTGCAAGTTGCATCAAGCAGAACACTTGCCTATACTGTCTTTAAGCCTGTGACTTTTCTCACTGAAATCAGCATTAAAACCTTCTTTTCCTAATGACCTACCTGTAAGGAGCAAAGGAGGGATAGAACACCACAAGAAAGAAATAGAAGAAAAGAAGAACAAGGTTCAGACTAACATCTCAACCATTTTTTGCAAAAACAGCTAGTTCTATCATGAACAGCAATTGAAGCAGACAGAGAAAGGGAGCAGGAAATACAGTCCCAAAAGGCACTCATTACTTCTAGGTATCTAAATGCCAACTTTTGACGTACAAAGTTGTTTTCTCTGTAAAGCTGGACAGGAACGCCAAAGACCTTGAGCAAGTCACTTAGCCTTTGTGAGTAAGTTCTGCCTCTCCCCATTCCCCTCCCTCTCTAGAAGAGGGGTTGAAGCATTTCCTAAATTCAAGGGCTTTGTGAGGACAGCAAAAATTGCAAGGGCCTCAGACAACACCTCAAAGCCAAACAAGTCCTGTAGTTAAGAGTATTTTCAAACAACCAAAACCACAACCAAATTTGTGAAGCTGCAATTAGTTGAATTATACAACCAATTTTCACTAACTATTTAAATGTAAATATTGTTTAATCATTAGCAAACTCTTTAGTATATAAAATCAATATTCTGCACTGTAAAAATGAATTCATTTTATCCATGGGTTTTATGCCTCCATGATTTTTTTCTGTAACCATGATAATGTATGCTAACAAGTTTCAGCTTTATGCAAATTCAACATATGTTGTCAGTGTGTCAAATCATACATATGTTTCTTCATGAAAATATATCACAGATTCTTACGTTTTCAACAAGAGAATCCAAAGGGATTCAATACACTGCAGATTTACATGGTTTAGCAATCTAACTTGGTAAAACTAAGTCTACAGAAGAGAATTATCATTTACCAGACTACGCATGCACATTTAGTATGTAGAGATCAATGAATAACCTGCAGTGTAAGCCCATAAGTGAAAGAAAGCAGAAAGAAAACTGCATCCACGTGACTCGTGTCCGATATAAAATTTTCTGACAAGCACAGGCGACTGGGCTCTTCCTGGCGAACTCCGGCTCACGCCCCTCCAGCGTGCGGGTCCCCGAGACGCGCGGCGCTCCCACGCACCTCCCACCGCGCTGTCCCGGCCGCCCGTCCGCGCTCCCCACCGCGCCCCGCGGGACGGGGGGCGCTGCCCACGCGGGTCTGGCGAGGGGCACGACGGCCGACGATGTGCACCCGTGGCCTCAGCTTCAATGGCTGAGGGTGTCCTCAACTGTCCCAAGGCCGAACCGCCAGCCCGTGTTCACAGAGCTGCCCCCACCCCTCGCCGCGGCCCCATCCCACACCGACCCGTCCCGTTGCCTGCCAGGTGAAGTTCATGGCGTGGATGCCGACGGGGATGGCGGGCATCCTCTGCTGGGCTTTCCTGAAGTCGTGCGTGAACGGGGCCATCTTCCCCTCGGACACGATCAGAATATCCTCCTCGAAGCCTGCGGAGGGCAAAGGGGCGTGATGGGGAGCAGCCCCGCCGGGCCGGGCTCCCGCCCGCCGCTCGCGGGAGGCGGCCCCACTTACCGATGAGCACCCGCGCTTGCTGGCCGTCGATCCACATGTAGAGCGTGTCGGGCTGGCGCGGCGCGGCCCGCAGGCTGCAGAGGCTGAGCGCGGCGCAGAGCAGCGCGGCACAGCACAGCCGCCCCGCCGGGGCCATGCTCCCGTCACAGGAGAGCTGTGACACGGTAGGGCCGCCCTGTCCCGCCCCTCTCCCCCCGCAGCGGCACCACGGCCGTCAGGGTGGCACCGCCACGGCCACCAGTGCGTCGCTGGAGATACTGGTGCCTGTAAAGGAACGAAGTTTATGCGCAGCCGCCCCCTGGCACGCCCCGGGGATGAGTCGGGGGCTGGGCGGCATCGCCGCGGGGGCAGGTGCGGGCAGTGGGGCAGAGCCTCCCAGCGGGGTCCCGCGAACCGCGGCGAGCCGTCGGCCGGACAGCGCCGCGGGGACAGCGCTGCCCAGCGCCGGGAACGGCGCGGCCGGTGGGCCAGCCTGCTACAGGCAGAAAAGCCTTGAACCTGGCGTCTGTCCGGAGGTCTCCAGAGCTGTGGAGGCTGGAAAACACTGAAATGCTGCCTTTACACAGCAACTGCAACTGGCTCTATATAGAAACTTAGTAAAGCTGAAAGAATTTTCTATTCAAAAAGTTAGTTAAACAGAATAATGCCTTTTAAAGGAATAAAAAGTACTGTTTCTAAATTTTCTGGATTCTTCCATAAGAAAAAGAAAAGGGTTAGTTGTTTGGGTTTGGTTTTGGTTTTCTTTCTTAACTTAAAAAAAAATATTTAAAAAGGGGAAAAAAGAGCATCAAAATTAAGCAGGATAGTTAAAGTAATACCCCCAAGTTTCTGTCTATAATGTTCTGGCAGGAGCTTGAGAATATTTTTTCCCTGCAATTACTGCTCTAGATAATGCTGCTGGTGCTCCAGCTCATCCTGGAAGTGTGACTGCCAAAGTTACCTTTGTTCATGTCATGGAAAACAACACGAAGTTGGTCTTGCTTTTCCAGGCAGATCTAACTGAGTGGCGTTCATCATGGCAGCTTACACACAGGGAAGAGGTACTGAGCTGTGTTATTATTTTCTAATTCATGTTTGAAGGGCAAAGGTAAACTGATAATGCTGATTTTTTTAGGCAAAAGATTTGTGGTTCAACATATGAAATAATCTCACTGTCCCACTGATGTGCTATACAGTGGGATTGCTGCATCTCCTTCTGAGAAATCTGCTGCTGTTGGCAATGGATCCCTTCAAATCCTGTATTGCTGTTCCTGTCCCAGAATAGCACAAATGTGTACCAGAGAAAACCACACATAGTGACTTGTTGTGCGTGTGTGTGTACATATAGGTATACATTCATAAATACCTGGTGATCATGAAGCACAATGTTAAAACATCCCCACATGTTCCAAGCACAAGTATATGTAAGGCATCTGTGTGCCTCCCAACACTTTTCAACACTTTCACTCCCAGCTTCGCTGCATTTTATGGGTGGGAAGCTGGGACATGGGTAGTGTCTTGTACAAGTTTACCTGAGGAATGTATTTGTGGGCAAAGGTAGGCTGGAATAGAGTTCTCCTAAATCCACAGGCAGATCCCTAGTAACTTGCCAAGCTGGAAAATCTTAGGATCCAAAAGCTGGAGTCAGTGAATGTACTCTAAGAGAAACGCCTCACCCTTAGATGCTTGTTAGGTAGGGGTGATTACTTACTATTTTTTAGTTACTCAGTTGTTACTTAGACTAAGGAGGTGGCCATGGTCAAAGGAGGTGATTCTCCTTTTCTACTCTGGTCTTGTGAGACCCCACCTGGAGCACTGCACCCAGTTCTGAGGTCCCCAACACATGAAGGACGTGGCTCCCACGGCTGGAAGGAGCGCTGTCCCGGCGCTTCCCGGGACGCGGCCGGAGCGAGCCCGCCCTCTGCCGGCCGCTCCCGCTCCTCATCCCGCCGGCACGGACCTCGGGCACACACAGAGACATCTCACCTGAGAGGTTCGCTCTCAATAGATGCCCAAACCCAAACCACCATGCCAAACAAAGTTGTATCACGTGGAGGTTTGAGGTGTGTGTCAGGGAACGGCTATGAATTATTTTGGAAATTTACTACTAATGGATTTGATTTTACAAAGCAGGAAAAATATTTTAAGAATTAAATGGGATTAAATGTTCTAAGTTTCAAAATATACAAGCAATTTTAATCTTGAGACAAAAGAGAAATACAGTGGGGAAAAATAGTATCTGGAACACAAAGCTTTCAGGAAGAAGTTAAAATAGGACCTCAATATATGTAAGAATTTTTTATAATCTAGCACAATTATTTACATAGTTATTTATCACTTATAGGGGCTTTCTTATGATCCAGCAAAGGGAGGCAATTTAATTGCCAATTAATAACCCTGGAAAATAATTTCCAAAACTGCAGTGGTGCAGTTTAAACACTCCTGAGTCAAAAATGCAGTAGTGACCAGCTTACTTTCTGCAGAAATTAGGTGGTATGTTGTGACTGTAAGACTGTTCAGTGTATGTGTATCTGCACTGATAGACTATCCTAGCCCATAGACACCTCTGTATGTGTTTGAACACCATGTATCTCTCCTTCTCTCCTCCAACAACACCAACCAAGGCTTAGGTGAGTCCTGTGTTAGTGCTGAGACTGGCCTGTTGTACCACAGTGTCCTCCCCACTTTCTCTCTGTTATAGCATTCCAGCACACTGAGATTCATTGAGGATAAGGTTTGCCAAACTTGTATTCATACTACCCGTTTGCATTCAATGTGGAGATCTAGATAAAAGCTTCCTCTATTTCTTCTTAGTCTCTTATTTAAATGTGTCTTCTAACATACAAGACATATTTCAGGGAAGAACAGTCAAGAGAGAGGATTGGAATATACTCAGGAAAGCAAATATTTTGTGGTTCTTTGTTTAATGAAATGGAAAATATATATGAAAACAGAACTGTGTTGTGAATATGGCTTCACTAACTTTTGTAGCAATGCATATATAGTGCATTTGTGGCCTACTGTGACATGCATTGCAACTGACAGCATCCCCCTGATGACAGCCTTGGAATGAATTAATGAATGAATGGTTTGAATGATGAGACATCCGGGGAAGGCTATGGAAGTCAGTGCCTGATGCCCTTTGATCATCAGTTATGGATAATATAAAAAGATGGAGAAAAAGACACAAACAATAACAGTACTGCGCATAAATATGGCCTGAGGTGATACTTTTCATTCCAAAGTTTATAGATGCTGCTTCACTTCAGGTGTACGGAAACAGCAAATACATATTTTATTAGTTTGTTCCTATGTGGTGAATATTGGTAGATAATAACTAGCACCTGAACAATTCAAATAAAGAAGAAGATGCCAAATTGCATCAGGATTTTCAGAAGTGCTCAGTCTTCACTGGGTTTATTCACTGAAGTGAAACACAAAATTCCTGCCACTTTCAGCGGAAACAAAGCTTATGCATTGGAAATTAGATCCCTCTAAATTCTTCTTGCTTAGGCCAAAACAACTGGCATTAAGAGCTGGCAGGAAAAAAAAATGCATAGAACTAGTTTTATTGGAAAAATCAGTTTTGCTGAAACTGGAATACATTGAAGTTTCTGAAATTTCAAATGCAAAATGAAAAACTCGAGTGTCAATTATTCTGAATATAACATTCCAATTATTTATTTTAGAACATTCTCTTTATTGTAGTTTTAAAAACTATGTTAAAACAACACTGAAGATTGTAACCTCACATACTCTAGAGACAGAAGTTTATTTTATATCCCTTATGATACAGTTCATTATATGTTCCATTTCTTTTCCTACAATATTCCTGGCTCATCCATTGGAGAGCATGGAATTAGTCTGGCTTTGAACCAGTCCAGGTACCGAAGAAAACAATTATTTTTACAGCCATTGTCTCATTTGTTGCTGAAGTTGAAAAGTGTAGCAAATGAAACTTTGCAGAAGTAAAAATTGGCACATTGCTAAAGAAGTTAGAGAGAGGTGTCCTTGTTCTTGCTTCTGTCATATTCCTGAGGGGCAATAGACAAATTACTTCATTCTTTTTCCCAGGTGGCCACCAATTTTTGTTCTTCATTTCAGTGTGCCTGACATCAGATCCTCAGTCTTGTCTGGAGAATTGCAGAATCTGGGTATGTTATCCCAGAGACAGTGCAAAAATGTATAGTAATTGAATTTTCAATTTTTGTTTTTGTTTTGTTTTTAAGATAACTTGTGTGCCATTTCCCTGCTTTTAACAAAGCAGATCTAACCTTTTAAATTTCAGTAGTAAATCACACTGCTTTCATTTAATTAATTGCAAGTTTCATTATTTTAATATGTGGTAGTAAATTTAGACCTCAATTATTTAATTTTTAAAAGGAACACTGTGCACTAACTGTTTTTATTAATTAATCCCCAAACTGATCGTTGCTATTGGCCTGAAGGCATCAGTTCCCAGCTCTTTCACCTGGTGATGCTCTTCCTCCTGGTGACATGACTTCTAACTTTGCTTCAGGTTGCAGGTTCCATTTCTGAAACTGATTTTGTGTTTGACTGAGAGATGTGAATACTTGTTTCTAAACTATAAGGCTAAAGTAATTTTAAAGAAAGAAAAGCAGACCTGGGTTTTTTTTATTGCTTTTTTATATGCAAGTATATTTTTAATTCTTTCCTTTTTCTTGAATCTTGATTGTTGAATTTTTCATTGAAAAATATATCTATAATGTAAATCATGTTTTAAAACACTGAAAAACATACTAAATAGTTACATTAGTTTAGTATTAACATAATTCCTTGTACCTTTCCTATTTATAAGATTAGCAGTTGAAGTTAAAAATTAATTTATCTAAGTGTCATTGATGCATTTAGTTGTGAAATATTCTCAGAAATAATTGAAAGGAAATACACATATGTGGAACTATTTCTATGAAATAGTTTTTATTCCTTGCCTTTATGAAACTTCTGCAGTACTTTTTAGCAAATGAAGAGAACACTAGTGCCTCATCAAGGTATTTTGTCCTGTGTTGTTTGAGAGAGGACGGAGCATGACCTAGAAATGGCAGCCTTAGCTTAGGCAGGCGGTCCAGCATCTGGTGGTCCACACTGGTTCTTCTGCAGATGAAGCAAAAATCCTGTTTCATTGCATCATTCTGTTTTACCGGGAGGACTTCTGGGGTGACACAAAGGGTAGCTGTTTGCCCCACTTTCCTGGGGACAAAGCTGGCTGAGGGGATGCTCCTGCTTGGGACTCAGGCTTGGCAATTCTTGCAGCCAGGCAGTACCAGTTGGAGGGCCAGGATGCCAGCCCACAGCATGGACCTAGGCCACCGCAGGGCTCACCCTGGAGCAGTGCTGGAGGATGCCAGGAGGCTGCCAGGCTGTGTCGGGCACTGATGTTAGCTATTCTCAGTCACAATGAATTTTAGAGTCTAACTTGCCATTCTGGGGGTGAAGAGGAAATCTCCCAGTTTTGAATTGCCTTATTTTATTTTCCATGAGCGTTCCCTTGGTCTGCAGACTAAAGAAACCTTTATTCTTCTCTCTACTACTTGATGCTCTGAATATTATTATGACTCCAGTTTCTTGTCCCTTGCCTACAGTGCACATCCTTGCTTTCTATTTATATCAGATCTCTTTCATGTTCCTGATCATTCTTCTTCCCTTTCTCTGGCTATTTGTTACCTTGACAATACTCTTTTCAGAGATATGTTGGCAAACACTGTTCACAAGGTCACACCATTAATTTTTCTTGAGAACATAATTTTATTTTTTAGCTTGGCTTCCTATGAAAATTACACCTATAGAAGGTCCACAGTGAACTGATTAGTTGATTTCTACCATTTTTGACAGAAAAGTTTCAAAGCATATTTTATATCTTATTCTAAGTCGTTACAAGTAGAGCTGAAAAAAAGACATATCCTGTCTGTGACGGAAGTGCAGTCTATTCTCATGCATTATTAACATATAATAGAATTACTTTTCCCTAGATTGCCCAAATGCAGGGGGAACTTGATGATTACACCTTCTCAGAGAGAAAATAATTAGTCATGAGATGCAAACCATAATAATCCAATCTGTGTTAGATTCAGTACCCTCTGAAATTCCTAGTACTGTTCCTTATTCAATTTCTGCATAAACTAACTCCCTTTTAGCTTTTTGTTTGTTTTTTTCCTGGTTTTTGTGTGGTTTTTTTGTTTTGTTTTTGTTTATATTGACAGTCTGAATTACTTATGTCTGTTTGGGGCAAATCTTCCTTGATCTTATGAGGAGGTACTGGGATTTATTTTTACTCCAGTGGACATTGTTTTAAACTAAGCAAAACTGAATTTAGTGGGGGTTTAGAGAAAAAGCTAGAAGATTTTAGTAAAGTAAAAAATAAAAGACATAAAGGAGAGAAAAGTGGATGCCTTAGAAAACTTTCTGCCTTAGAAATTACAGAGAACATGAATAACAGCTGATAGCAATTAATCCTTTTCAAGTTTTTTCTTGTATTTTACCAAACGAAGCAATCTCTTTTATCAAAGTTACTTACCTGCAACATCAGCTTCAATGGGTTTAACATTTACATCTATTGGAGGAGATAATGGGCAGATTGGATAAATATTACTCACTGAAAAAGAAGGAAATGTATGACAGTTGTTTAATTTGTTGTTGAATGTGGCTGCCCAGAAAGCCTTTGGTGCTTTTGTCATACACTGGATATTAAAAGCTCGAATTCTGTGACTGTGGGATCATGCAAGCTTCTTTGATAATTGATCAAGTGTTCTGTGACTTGCCTAGCAAGAAAACCTTAAGAACTTACAGAATCAAGGTCAAAACTAAATGTATCATTAAAATTTCTCATATGAATAATAATAAAAAAGCACCTCAAAATCTTTTAGGAGTATTCTCGGAAAATTATAGTAAATGTCTGAAAAGACCATCAGAATGCCTTAGGAACAGAAAGACAGAATGTATATTGTCCATATTGTGGTAGGAAAGAATAGGCATGGGAGTGATTATAGATGCCATAGAATGAAATAATACCTCACATATGGTAAAGAATATTATGGTGAATTGTAAAGTGGGGGAAAATCACTTTGAGCCATATGTTCCCCTCTGGCATTAAACTGCATGAGAGAACAAAATAATCCAAAAATCATGTGATTTTTGAAGCGCAGCCATTCAACTCTGTTCTCCCACTGCCTTTGTACACTACTCAGAGTGGGTGTGAGAAGTTACACGATACTTTGAACTGTGTTAAAGAGGAGCATGGTACCACTCATCTCCTCGTTCAAACCTTCCTCATGCTGGAACTGGCAAAGAAACAAAAGACCAAGGGTGGGCAGAGCACAGATCCTGATATTCAGTTCAGAGTTTTGCTAGAATATGAGTCTGGCACACAAGATGTCATCCTAGCCTCAAAAAAAGGCAGTGATAAAACTGCTATTGACCTAACAGGCCCAGAATTTCTGTCTCATTATATATCTTAAAGTGCCCCATCTTTCTGGAACTATTGTGCAGCTGCTGCTGCTGAGGTGTCACCCTGGGCTCCCTATGCCGCTGTACCACACAGCTCTTCTGACAGCATCTGGAAATATGACAGGACATTGAGTGGCTCATATTTGGAATTGGACTGCCTGTATTCTCCATTTTGTGTGTGTGTATTTTAGGTGGTGTCAGAAATATGACACTGTGGGGATCCAATAATTTATCAGCTCTTCGTCTCCTGCTACCTTTTTTTTTGGGGGGGGGGGGGGCATGTGTGTTTGTTTTTTTGTCGTTGTTGTTTTTGTGGGTTTTGTTGCTGTTGTTGCTTGGTTGGTTTTTTTTCCAAATACACAGCCTATTGGCCTTTTTGTTTTTGTTTTTTTTACAGAAGAAGTAATACAGATACTTTCCCTCATCGAGCAAAACCCCTTGAATTCCTTATTTTGCTGCCTTTTTTACCATGCAACTATCATGCAACTGGAGAGATAGGAGTATACATGTGGAAAACCTGGTAGAAGTGCTTTGTAGGAGCTCCATTCAAAATCCTTGTGTTAGCAGAAGACAGGACGTGTCAATTCTGCTTACACAGGAAGTAGGCAAAGGTATAACAGTGCATCTCAATATGAGGGAAGCTCATCCTTTAGAAATAAATGCAGCATATTGAGCTATAAAGCTAGAAAAAGGAAAAAAGTAACATAGAGGTGATTTGAAACACCACAAGACTATACCATGAAAATAAAGAACTCATAATAAGGGCTTTTTACATTCTCTAACTGTGGAATACTCCTTCCCCAGCAAATTATTATTTCGCACATGAGTTTTAGTTTCTCTGCTCCCTGGTCCTTCAAGTGGCAATTTTTGTTTCCTGATAATGTTTATTACACTTATTAAACCTAATTTATCACTTATTAGGGAATGAAATCTTTCATTGACTTTCAACTGCCTTGGCATGGGGCAGACTAAGAGGTGGGTTTTGTGCGGGACTGGATACGGAGAATCAAAACATATGGACTGTGTGCAGTTCCTGTGCTAATGATGGATAGAGGAGTTGAGGAACTGAATGCCAAGGGTTGCAATCATCAACACTCAGAAAGAAAGCTGAGAGAAGAAATACAGTAACAGATGTAGAAAGATGGGGTGTTGGCAAATTGAAAAACTATGAAAAGATGCAATCAGGAAGAGAATATGACATGCCTGGTATGCACAATAATTGCAAACCTGCAAAGATTGCATTAAACTGCTTTTATATTTATGTAACGACACATTTGGAAATTATCTAATAAAAATAGGATATTCTGAGAAAATAAAAGATTTCTATATCTCTGCAGAGGGCTGGTGCTCTTTTTCACTGAAAGCAGCAGGCATTCCAGAGGACTTCCACATTTGTGTCTGTGGCAGGTAGTGACATACCAAAGAACTACACCACTTAGAGAGCCCAACACTGGGATTTATATTTGTCATGTAATTCCTGTAGATTAAGGTTTTCTCAATAGCTGGGATCAGAAATATTTTCACCCAAGTGGTAGACTGTAAGAGAAGCAATAAGAGCCTTTTGGTTCCAAACTACACAGGCAGGACCTGAAGCAGAGTGAGAACAGCAATCCTGTAGCATGTTAATTAATTAGGTTAATGTACTACTTTACACACAGCATGTTCTTGAATCACATAGTTCCTGTAGAACTGAGTACCCCACAATCAATACCAAACAGGCAAAGCATATTAGGTAGTGTATTGCTAATACAAATTCAATACAGAAACCCAGAGAAGGAAGAGAGTGATGGAGTACCTGAATTTGTACGTATCCTCAGTAATCCATTCATTACATAAGTTACAGCACTACAACATTACCAGTTGTCAAAAGGAGAAGAAATAATGTGAGATTATGGAAAAGCTGAAAGTAAAACATGAATTCTGAGAGCAACAGATGGATAATGAGAGTGTTAAAATGTATACATTATCTACAAGGTGTATTTATAGACTTGTCTGGCATGAGTCCTTCAGAAAATCCTAATGACAACTGCAGAGAGATTTAAAAGGGCCCTGACTTCCACAGTCAACAGAATGAATGAGGGAACTTGTACAGCCAACACAATGTCAAGATGAATGATGTAAAATGATATAAAAAATGCTGAACTGTGCATAGTATAATGTTTCCTAGGGGAAGTAATAGGTTCTAAAGCATTGCTTCAGTAAAAGATAGTTTAAGTAGGAAATGGTCCAGAGAGTTAGTAAAAAAGCTATGGAAAGCAAATAAATGGTATAAGTGAAAACTAAAATGAAATTACAAGGCAGTGATATAAAATAAATGTCATATCATGCAAAATATATGGAAGCAATTGAAGCAGTTACTGTTTTCATAGAACAATTCAGCTTCATACATACATTTTTATTCTTTCATATGATAAAAGTAGGTCCAGATGTATCTAGGAACTGACATGGAATTGCCCTTGAGTTTAGGATAAAGGCACATGGAAAACTTGCCTGGGTAAGAGCATAAACAAAATTATGGTTTAAGACCTATTGGATATTGGTTTTGCTGAGATTGAACAATATTCTCAAAGAGTTTAAAACATTTTATAAAAAGAATCAAAGCATAATTTCTAAATTATGTATGCTCCATTGCACATGTAAAATGTAGATTTAAGCATTAATTTAAAGATACCATCTTGGTCAATACAATTCTAGCTTTTTCATATGGTTATAACAAATGGCAGGTGTACACTAAGTTGCAAATGTATGATATTGAAAACTCTCATTCCAGTAAACAATAATAGCTATTACAGATAGCAGTGTGCCCTGGCAGCCTACAATAGAAGACATCCAGCATTTAATTCATTAATGTGCTTTTGCTACATAATTTGCCGATCTATTATCTCTAGCAAAATACCATTCACAGTAACAAAGACATCATTCTTCAAAAAATCCAGCAAGAAGAGGACAAAAGATGGCCTGGGGAGAGCACTGGAATGGAATTCCTACTTTGCTCTTCTAAAACATTTTCAGTCTTCTTTCTTGAAATACTTCTACAAAGATGAATCACTGTTTCAGTTTGCCTATGGGAGAAACTGAGTCACCTAAAGAGGAAATGATTTGCCACGCAGCAAGTCAGTGGCAGAACCAAGGGCAAAGAACAAGACTCTTCCATTTCCTGCCTGGTACCCTCATGACATTAACTCAGTTTACAGCTCTGCCACAGTCTTCTTTATGACCTTAGGTGAGTCACTTTGATCCTTTATTCTCTTAACACAGAAGTGCATGTTTAATTTAAGCTTTTCTTTTATGATCACAACTGCCTAAAACCCCTCCACTAGTACATCAGCCATATCCAGGGATGGTTCATTCTTTCTTGCAGTTTCTTTGCAGGGGAGATTTTTTCTTCAGCACACTGTTGCATTAGGTAATATTTTATTTTTCCTCTTGTGTTTATTTTTTCCCAGAAAGTTTTCACAAAAACTAATTTTAGCCAAGTGAAACCTGTGTCTGTAGATGATAGAAAGTGGTAAGTTAAAGGAGCCTCTATTCCATTGCTCAAAGGGTATGATACCCAGGTGTTAAGAGGCCCTCAGTTCTTCAGATTTGCTAATGCTATTTTCCCTTTTCATAGACATCTGGAGAACAACTGTCTGCACTCCAGATGAACTCATGGTGCAGATGAGAAGAGAATCCACTCCTCCACCTATGGCTCCCTACACAGTGTGGATGAATGAAAAAGGCACCTTTTTCCCCTGTCCTACCCATATGCACATAGAGCTACTCCAACTATTTCCTCTAGTATTCCTTGTAAGAACACCTCTGACCTGTCCTAAAAAGTCCATGGGATATGAAGCAGTCATTTCAGTATTTGGCTTTTCATTTGTTGTGTATTACTACTTTCCACTTTCCTTCTGCTTTCTTCTGATCCCTTTACCTCTTACTTTTTTTTTTATACTCTTTCTCCTCTTTCTACTGTCTCCCTGTTTCATTTCTATGTGGGTTTTTTCCTCTTTTTATGCTTCTTTTTCACAAGAAAAGGGAGTTGTTCCCCTCTGTCAGCTCATCATAGAGGCATGGAGGGAACTGGCAGAAATCATTGCTCATGTCTGGCTACGTAGAGAGAGGACTAGGGTTTTGCTGCTGTGAGGATTTCCCAGAAGTGATATTGGAGCTGTTCCAACAGTTTACAGTAAAAGGACTGCAGTTCTAATGCAAGATCAGCAAGGTGGTCATCTTTTTCCAGGTCAGGTACAGTAACAAAGAATAGCTTTTCAGATGTGTCTCTGGTCTGAGAAACTAAACCTTTGTACAAGATGCTAAATGGTACACTGTGGAGATGAAGGATACAGCCTTCATATGAAGTCTGACATCGAAGAGGAGAAACAGATCTCTGGCCTGTAAGGACCATACCGAATTAAGAACAAAAGGTCCTGTAAATGGAGGGCATTACTCTAGGGCCAGGCCATTACTTTCTAGGTATTCCTACCTCCATTCTCTAATCAAGATGCTCAGCAGTGTTGACAAAGCGGCCCGGCTCTGAAAAACACTGTATTTTGTTACATTTGGGTCAACCTAGGAGTAGTAGTAGGGGAAGAGTGTGTATTACAGCCACTTTTTCCTGGGGAGAAGGCCATACACACTTTTCAAAATGGTGAAATCCTCTCTGCTATGCACTGCCCATGTTCACTGCTGAGTGTTCAGGCGTGAGTTCAGCAATCTTGAAGGATGAACGCAGCACACTGTTTGGCTTGCTGCCATGTCATACACCAGAGTAGAGGCTGAAGAAATGGGGTAGAAGACACTAGCAGCACTGTCTGGGAAGGATAGCAAAACAATGTGAAGGAAAACTTTCAGTGCCTCATTCTCACAGAAGGAAATTGAGTGCAATGATGACATACACGCACATTAGACAACCAGAGTGCGTGGGGCGTGCTAGAGACACCCACGTGTGTTTGACACAGAAGCTTCAGTTCAGGTAGGACCAAAATGCTTTTAGATGCAGATGTTTGTGTAGGCCAAAAATGGGTTGTTTTTAATGTTTTCTGAATGTACTTGATTTTTACCAGAGCAAAAGATGTTCTAGAAACACAGCATGAACTTTGAACAGGAAATGGTAGTCATAGAGCCAGTGGTCCTTTGTTCCCATTGTCTGTGAGTAGTTCTTATGGAAGTTCTTCCTCTTTGGGAGAAATTTTCTATGTGAATGGAGTTATCAGCAGTGGAAATTACACAGCTTAAGAAATCTTAAGTGGTGCCAGAATCACACCACTGAGCACTAGCAACAAAAGGATTGATTCAATACTCAATAAGAAGCTGAGAGTAGGAGAGACTGAGATACGGCAGTCTGTACTGCTGAGATATACAAGTACTTTCTATAGAAACACAGAATTTTCTAGGGCTGTTGGCTTCCTGCTTATGCACCTTGCCTGCAGTTCAGGTGGGAGGTAATGGAGGAAAGCGTGTGTTCAAGGAGCAAGGAATATCTTCTCTTGTGTTTGCATAAAGCCATGTTGCACTGCTCCAACATACAAGCAGTCCAGCACCACACAGGAAGCGTGGGCAATACCTTGTGTGTGTCCACATCTTAGTCACAGCAACAATGCAAAGGCAAGAGACAGCATAAGCCTTTTGAACATTAACAAGATGCCCACAGGAAAGAGCATATCAGAAGATGTACCAGCAAAATACACAGGCTCACAGGCACAATGGCATGGTAAGTACATAAACAAATGGTATGTATTAGTATTGTCACACCACTATTAACTTTAACAAAAACGGATTTTCTGGCATTACAAAAACTCCCATGGAAGCTGTACGGAGGAGAAATAACAAATTAAAAGAGGGATGTGCAAATGAGTTTGTTTACACAGCACTAACATGGTGGCAGCAACTTTAATATGCAAAATGAGTTTTCTTAGTAAAAAACCTGTTCAGTTTTATAAGCAAAACATTATTTCATGTTCATCCTGTAGTATTTGAAACAACCGGACAAACCAGTATAAATAGGTTAGTACAGCTTGTTTTCATGGCAAAGAGTGATTTCTTCCTAGTGCCTTAAGAGTAACTGTACTAGTTCTTTGAGGTCTGAGATTGTGTGACAACCTTCACTTTTATTAAAAAAGAAAAGCACATTCCTACTCTTCACCAACATTCATATTCATTAACATCACATTCCTAAGAGAATGTGATCTCAGCATACCTTAAGGCTCAAAAATCAAAAGTTAAATAGAAATACACCAGCATTTAAAATATTGTTTTACAAGAGGATAATATTTTGTTTAGATAGGACTTGTGATTTCAAAATGCTTCATGTATGCAACAGTGATTTGGGTTGCATTAATTGAAGAGGAAGTTGCAGTGAGAGACTTGCTAACACCCGAAAGACAGCTGTCATTCACAGATCCTAAGAACTTACAAAAATGCATAAATATGACACAAGCTTGGAATCAGGAAATAAAGGTAAAAGAGGTAATAAGATACAACTTTAAGTCCAATCTAATGAGGTCAACATAAGTATGGTTGCTAATTTCCAGAAGAACACCTTTTCAACCAATGGAAGAACTGTCAGTTTCCTGAGAACATCAGTCTTATAAGGATGAGAGGAAAAATATAACAAAAAATCTTTTATTCAAAAAACAACCACCATTTTTTCCCTAATGAACAGTCTGCAGACTCCCTGCAGTCAACATTTACCTTTAGAAAAGTATCTACTTTCAGTATTGACTCAAAAATTGACTTCATGGAGGTACTGATAAAAACGAGGCATTGATACTATTGATACTAACATATACTGTTAAAGAAATGTGGTGGGTTTGGATCGGTAATGGAAGTATCCTTACATCCATGCAACCAGAAGACATATTTTTTAAACATTTCAAAATATTTTGGCATACAGATTTTACAGCATGACTTGGAATATGCAGACTTTTCAGTCAGCTG
Organism: Sclerurus mexicanus; assembly: GCA_013396755.1. Lineage (NCBI taxonomy): Eukaryota > Metazoa > Chordata > Aves > Passeriformes > Furnariidae > Sclerurus > Sclerurus mexicanus. The sequence continues at coordinate 2,252,561 of VWZF01006235.1, read as the reverse complement.
TTCCGTATCTACATGCTATAGTTTTGCAAGAGATGATTCAATTGTTAACAATTTATAGTATTTACTGCCCTCCTGCTGCTAAGTAAACAGTTTTATAAACTAACTCATGCCCCTGCTGTAATAAGCAGAGAGAAGATAGGAGTTGCATTAGTAAGAAGACAGGATCTTCACTATAAATACAATATACCTTCTGCTAATAGAAGGAAGGTGCCCAAGCAGGCACTTGCCAGAAGGGTGCTCGTCAGATCAGTACCTGGTCTAGGGCTGATGCTGTTGGTTTGACCAGCATCACAATCAGCTGGAGGCAAGCTCTGAACATGGTGGGGCATGTTCAAACATGTATCCCAACTACCTGGTGAAAGCTGCGAGTTTCTTCTCGCTGAGGAGGAGGAATGGAACGTCAGAAGCATTTCTAATGGCATTTACAGTATCAGCTAGCACAAATTGGAAAATAGGTCGGAACAGGTACATATATGTTAGTGGTTTAATGTGTAATGGAGCTCATGTTGAGTGGAATCATCCTTACAGCTGGAGTTCCTTGTATTGCTCCAATGCACTATACTGCTACATGTGAAATGGCTCCTCTGCCAGGGAAATAAGGAGGAGGCTGTACACAGCAGTGCCACAAAGTACACAGTAATGCAGACCCTTGTGTAGAGCTCCTCAACCTCAGAAGAGCTGTGTTAAAGTAGGCTTAGATGAATAGGATGAGGTTTGCATTCCCAGGTGTGGCTGGCCAGAAATGGAGGGTGGAGTACTTCAGTTAATCATCTCCATTCATCATCATCACCACAACCACAAAAGATGGCTTCAAGTCACTCCTCTAGCTGTGTAGACTTGGCTAGATCTTCACACATAGTTGCCTCACAGCTACCTTAACTCCTGCTCTCCAAATGTTCCTTAGTAACAAAATCAGCAACTTCAGTTTTGACATCAGCAGGGTACATCCACAATATCCTCACTTCAGCAGACTCTGAGGGGGAATGCACAGCTGTTCCTGCAGCTGGATCTTGTTTCTGGATCACTTCTGCACATGATGCTGCAGGGCCAGCTAGAGTTAGGTCCAAATCAGAACTCAGCCTCCTGTTTTTATAATGTGACATGCAGTAGCTGAGCCCTGAGCCCAGGGCTTTGTTATTCAGGCTGGATAGGTAAAGACAGACAAGTCAGAAAGAGATTTTTGAAGCCTCCATATAAGGTTCTGTGGCCACAACCACCATCCAGACAGGCCAGCGCACACCAGGATGACATCTCCTTATATTGGCACAACCATTTTGACAAGTATACATTTCTGTATACAGTTCAACAGTTTCAACTGCAGTATATATGAACAACTGTATTTTCCAAAGGAAAAGCACAAAATACATCCAGGTAATTACAAACTTAATCATACACAGAATCGCATGGACTCAATTAGGTCGGAAAAGACCTCTGCGATCATCAAGTCCAACCTATGACCAACCACCACTCAACTAAACCATGGCCCTGAAGTGCCACATCCAGTTTTACCTTAAACACCTCCAGGGACGGTGACTCCACCACCTCCCTGGGCAGCCCATTCCAATGCCCGATCACTCCTTCCTCCAAATGTCCAACCTAAACATCCCCTGGCGCAGCTCAAGGCTATGTCCTCTCAGATGTTTGAGAGGCTGTGTCTCCTCGCAGCTCACATGTCCTGATGGCCGGGACCTCTGGCAGGGAAGGGTTCGCTTCCACCAATCGCGCTGGTGGGAGGGAGCAGCTGCCTGCCGCCTCGGCAGGGCCGGCCAAAGCTGCTCGGGCCTGTCCGCATTCCTTAGGCTGAGTTTGGGACCTGGCGATGGCGTTACAGGACGTTCAGTCCGACGCTGCTCGCCGCGGCGCATCCCCGCGCGCCCTTGGCGCTGTCTGGTGAACACTGTCTGGTGAACACTGTCTGGTGAACACTGTCTGGTGCCTCACCGGCGCGTTCCCGACCAGCGCTGCCGCTCCCGCTCCC
>VWZF01006235.1:2189912-2250265 GCA_013396755.1 Sclerurus mexicanus | reverse complement strand
TCGGGGACGGCGAGGAGGAGGGAGGAGAGGAGGACGACGAAGGGGAGGAGGAGGAGGAGAGCGAGCAGCAGCGGTGGAAGAGCCGGACTGTGAACGGGAACCGGCTCCTCTCCTACGGCGGCAGCAGGGACAAGTACTCGGACTCAGAGGAGGAGGAGGAGGCGGGGGCGAGGGCCAAGCAGCAGGGACCGAAGGAGGAGTCTGCAGTTCGCCGGCCCAGACGGAGCCTCAGCAAGTCGCCTGCTCCATTCATAACAAGCAAATGCGCTGCAGCGGGCGCTGGCGTGATGGAGACGGGCCAAGAAAGGGCTGGCGGAGGCTGCGGTGCTGGTGTGCTCGTAACGAGTGACAGGGCGGCGGGGGCGGCTGCTGCCGGCAGTCTAGACAGGGGCAGAAATCAGGAGGAGGAGGAGGCGGCGGCGGCGGGGGGAAGAGGAGGAGGAGGAGGATGTGAAAATCTGGACTCTAGTGCTCCCAGCCCCAGATACCGCATTGGCCTATCCAAGAAGTCCCCATCGGTGTTGTTGCTGCCACCACCGCTCCCGGACGTGGACGGCGGTAAAATCACTGACCCTCCAGGCACCATTAGGAAAGCGACCAATAATCATGTTCTCAGCGGCGCTTCTGGTAGCTATAATGTTGAATCCAGAATCTATTCAGCTACTAATAGCCTTCCCCCGAGTGGAACCACCTCCTCCCTTAGACTCAACCACTCCAATCATACGGGTTCAAATCATACCTACCTGAAAAATGCCTACAAGAAGAATCTCTCTGAGCCCGAGGAGGAGCTTCTCCAGCAGTTCAAAAGAGAGGAGGTATCCACCACTGGAGGCTTCAGTGCACATTACCTGTCCATGTTCCTCTTAACTGCTGCATGCTTGTTCTTTCTGATACTGGGATTCACATACCTGAGAATGAGAGGTTCTGGAGTAGCTGAGGATGTGGGAGCCAACAGTAAGTATTAGGTGAAGGGTAAGAGCAGTTTCTGCAACTGGATGTAACAATTGTTAATAAGCCTTTTCATTCCCAGACATCCCTTACTGAACAGTTCTGGGTTCCACCTTAGTATAATCTCTCCGTAGAGGATGATGCACAGAGAAGTTGTCTTTCCTGAAGTATATACCTAGCAAGCTGGTATAAACCTGCAAGACATTTGAGGATAAACTCAGATCCCGGCATTCTCTGCTGTAATCTGTTGGTACCTTGTTTTCTATAATCTTTTCTTCCCAAAGCAATTCTGTGGGTTTTGTTCAACGTAGCAGGTGTATCATTATTAGAGAAGTGACGAGGTAAGGCTTTATGCTAATCTCACAAGAGTAATCATGCACATTTAGATACCTGGGATTCCTGCAGGGCTAAGATTTGATTGTAGTTGTTTGATAATGAAATAGATTATTTTCATTTGTGTTACTGAGGCTTGACACAAGGATCCTAGGTTGAGATGATGTTAGGCACTATGACAAACTTCTTGCAGTGAATGCTTGACCTATTGTGTATTGTTTTCTAATAGGTACTTCTAAATTTAGTTGAGAATAATGTTTATACATGAAATACTGTTGTGCTTTAGTTTGAATTTCAGGGTATTCAGGTTTTTTAATCTTGAATTTTTTGGAGCTTCTTTAGTGTATGAAAGTAACTTTTTGGGTTGGATTTAGAAACTACCATTTTCTATTCACAAGGCATACAAAATTGGAAACGTGCCACCTAAGGACAGTGATTCATGCTAATTCAATTCTTGGCTGTTCTGAAATGGACAGTGAAGAGTCTAACATCAGAAAGAAAAATAATGCTTTTCCTTCCTGATTTTTCATTGCTCCTGGTGAAAATTATGCAAAAAGCTAGTGTTGGGATATAAGAGCATTAGAAGGTTCTTGGCAGTCTGTATTCTTCTTGAAATGATGGAGGATGGCATGTGAGGTGTATGCACGTGTGTACATTTCTTTTTATAGAGATTAGAGGATTTATATACTCATTTGTGTGCATGTATACAGTGCCTTGTAAGGAGCAATCAGACTGTTATGGGGTCTGCTAGATATTACAGGGCAGAAGTAGCACTGTGAGCTGCTTTTTTTGTTGTCTTTCATTTTTTTTCTATTCCCTTTTGAATGCTAGTAATTACATTATGATAGCAGAACAGTTCTTAATTCTGTTTTGTATTCTTTGGGGGGGCAAATAAAGGATTTAGTCTTTAGGAAGGACAGTAGCAGCAAGGATTTAGACACTTGCAATGATTTCTTTGCTGTCCACGTGGCTCTCAACTGCTGTTCAGTCTTGTTTTTTGGGAAGGCTGTGAACATACACAGGTGGGCTAAAATTAGATACAGTATAGTGTGACTGTTGGGACTGCTTGTACTCTGTGGTTAGCTTCTGGCCGTAACTGCTAGAGACATGCCTACATTTTGTTGCATGCTCTTAAGCTGTATAATTTTACTGACATGTATTCTGTACATTTTCCAGTATTGAAATATGATGATTTTAATAGGGGAGAACATCTGTCAGCCTACTGGGTTAAACTTTCTGGCTGCCAAATGCAGTGGTTGAGTTAAAACTGGCCTCTCATCCTCATTGATGAAGCTGAATGTCTCAGCAATGCAGATATCGATAGTACTTAGTTCAGTGTTGGGTTTGGGTTTTGTTTTTTTATTGGAAAAAACTTCTTTTTGAACGTGTAAACTTTCCTACAGACCATGTGGGATGTCTGTGTTGAGTATATTGACCTTAAAAAGTTAACCCAGTTGAATCTGTTGTACAGGCAAAATTGTCCTCTTCTCCCCTTTTGCTTAGGTTAGGCTGCTCAGTCAGTGGTCTGATAGCCCAGTGTTGCCTGGTAATTTAATTAAGCCAGTTCTTGTCCTGTCCTTATTTGCTGTCTTTTCAGTGGAGCTCTTGAAACTGGATTTCCTGAAGAATTGTTGTGGCAGTGGCACTGGCATTTCATCTGTCCTACTTCCTCACAGCCTCAGGCTTTGCTGTAACATAAAAATGGGAACAGGGGGAATAGTGCCCTTTGGAAGAAGCAAACAACAGGTTTTGTGTCTAGTTCCTTTGATTGAAAAAAAAGCAGGCCACTTCTTTTAAGTAATGTAGGAATGAGCAGGGAATTACCTTTCCCATATGTTCAGCATGTGCTCACTAAATTCTTTCTTCTCAAATGGGCATATGGAACAGAAGTATGGTAGGTCTGTAGAACAGACAAGACAGGCCAATAAAGACTGGTTTTCACTGAAAAGGGAGAGAACACTGTCTTCTATTAGGTGATTTCTAAGCTTAAACATCAACCAAGTGAGTCCTTTGGCTTTTATGTTTATGTGGGTGTATTGTCTGTTTTCTTTATAGAAGCAGAACTGATTCATACTTTCTTATTAAAAAGAATGGTGTATCTCAAGAAATCACTTTTTCATTTAAGCGATTGGATATCAAGACTTTTCTGTCTTTTAGATGTTGTAGGTAAGATTCTATTGGGTGAGAGTGATTTCATTGTGAAAAAAAAAATCAAGTTATTTTCAACTCCGAAGTATGTCATAAAAGGTTTTAGGATTCAGCAGAGTTGCACCTTATCCATCTCCATAATTATACTTACTGTGATAAAACAATAAAAGCAGATATTTGTATATTTGGATGGCTTCTTATTTTAACTTTGCAGGGAATGATGCACAATGAGCTTGATGTTGTTTTCTTAACAGTTAATTGCCTAAAATGAATGCAATCAAAATAAGGTGATACTATGTGACATTGAAAAATATATATCACCAAGTACACTCAATATCAACACTTAAAATATTTGTCAGGCTGTAATCTAAGAACAAAGGAGGTGTGTGTAATGAGGGGGACGCTTAAAACTAGGTGTTGGGGTTGAATTTAGGCCATGTATAATATAAACGAGAAGAGCTGAGCAGAAAACTTTGGAAGCGATTTGCCACTTGTGCATGATGTTCAAATGATTTTTTTATTCAGAGCTCTGAAGTAGCTATGAAGTGCTTTAGTTTTTCTACATGTGGCATAAAAAGTTCAAAGACAAGTCAGAACTGGGCTAGTTCTTCTGTATGTAGCCTATAAATGGTCGCTTTAAGTAAGGTTTTTATGCATTTCGCTGTCTAAAATATAGATAAATGCCTATGGGGCTTTTCATAAACCCATTGAAATTAAACTACTCTTTAAGCTTTTGTAAAAGGCCAACTAATGCATAACTGCATGTTGTGCTTGCTGTCTCTGACAGTACTGTATGTGAAAAAGAGCAGTTTGAGCTTGGTGGTGGTAACCTCATTCATGTTGTTCTTGCTGTAAAGCACGTTTTGCTTACATCTGCCTTCAAAATACCATGAAATTGTATCAATTTATTGCCAAACCAACATAGTATTTTGTCAGAATAGTGGTAGATTTTACTTCAATCAACTTTCTAGGGTTCTTTGAACTCTGAAGAGTTGGGTATCTCTTCCAGCTACTGTGGTTTTGTGATGTTACACTGAACATCTCGAGTGGCTGCTCCCGGGAGTTGATGCTAAAATTATTTTTCATGAAAAGTTGATAACTGTATCAGATCAATGGATGTTGCTTTCAGGTCTGGTTCACTTTCTGAAAGATGCAGGCACTAGTACAGGTGTAGTTTGAGGCTGTAATCTGAAACAGGTTGCATTTAAGTTACTTCTGCTGTTTCTGCTCCAGTACATTGTCTGGGAAGTAGCTGATGTGTCAAAAAACCCCCCAAAACTGAAACCACTACAACAAAAAACTATTCTTGAAACTTATGTTCTTATTAGGAGAGGCTTTTTAAAGTGACATTTGTTGCTAGTAATTTTGGTCTTTCTGTGACACTTGTTACTAAACAACTGCTAGGAGGATAATCCTTACTATATTTACTACAACTCGTGTTTTTGAAATGTTAATTCAGCGAGACTTTGTAGTTGTGTATATTGCAAGTGGAAGCTTATGCAAATCGCAATTCTAAGAGTTTAATTCAATTCCATTGATGTTCTTTTGTTCTTGTGGTCTAATTCTCTCGGGTGTTAAAACTTCTATGGAATTTTATGTAGGGAATGTAATTGGTAAGAAGTTAGACTTGCTGTATAAAAGGCAAGATGATGACTGCTATGCTCACAAGCCTGCAAACCGCTATTGAAGTGATGTGGTATTTCACAGGTAACTGTTACAAAACTAGTTGCCTTCTAAGATCACCTTTTGAGAAGAAACTCTATTCTTGACACTGTTGGCTTTAATGGAGGAAAATTAGTTTTACGTAAGAAATATTTATAGAAGAGGAGATAGTAAAGGGAGGGATTAAAATTAAAAGATTTGAAGAGTTTCTGTGTTGTGTGGATATTAATGTTGCTTGTGGTGTGCAAAGGATACTCTGACTTGTATTTGACAATATGCCAACTTCTATTGAAGCATGTAGCTGTTTCACTTTCTGTATGATGCCTTAAACCTTGGTTAGCGAGTATTTCTCTTCCAGGTGATATCCTGTATCTTAAAGACTAATTAATCTCTGTTGTAGCTATCTCAATTCTATGTTTTGGTGAGTTTTGGATCAAGATCAGTAGATGAAAAAAACTGCCTAGGCTGCCTTCATAAGGTAAAGCCAGTCAGAATAGTTAAATTTCCTTAGGATTCTTGATAAATTTAAACTGTAGTTGTTCTTAAAGTATGTCAGAAATAATTCTTTAAAGTGAGGAACAAATGCAGCCTTTTATCTAGGAAACTCTGAGTAATTATTATATAGTGACTTTAATCTAGGAAAGTCCTAACAATTGCTATATAGTGCAAAATAGTTCATCTTAGTTGATAATTTCAAGTCTTTCCAAAAGGATAATAAACAATCTATTTACCTTTGCATCAGATCTGCAGTATAAAGTATAAATATGAAAATTACTCATCAGTGTTTGAAACAAAAATTATGCAAATTCAGAATTCCTGTTTTTAGGGGGGATAAGTGGTGTTTGATACTTTGTTCAGAATATTTAGAACTACTTTGCATTCATATCTTAAACATGCTGCTGTTTGCAGATGGGCACAAAACTTTCCTTGTGCTATGACTGCAGATTCTTACTCTGACTTTTTTCATTGTTACTGTTGTAGGCTATGCTTTTTTGTGAAATAAGTAATGGCAAATCAGAATTAGAATTACTTGCCTGGGGAGCTGGGATGGAGAAAAGCTGTGACATGGTCTGTTTTCATTAGGTATCAAAAACTAATCGAAAGTTTGCACTGCATTCTGTAGTGCATGATTTTCTCAAAAGAAAATTTGGTTTCTGATGTGAGAAACTTAAAGGTGATCTAGAATCTGAAAGCAGATCTCATTGCAACTTCTTCATTTTAACAAGCTTTCCAGACTAGAATGCTATGGGAAAGCAAAAAGCAAATTTGTGTTTCATCTGTTAAGAGTCTGTGTGAAGTCTAATGCTGTTCAAGTGCAATGCAGGTCTTTCTGCTTAGGACAGATGAATAGAGTGATGGTGGATGCGGTGGAAATATTTTAAAGAAGAGCCTACAATGCACAAGCACTTAAATTTAGTATTGTAGGAACCCCACTTGCACTGTTACATAGTTTATGGTTATCCCAGTATGAGAGGAGAATCAGGCCTGCAGTCCTCCTATTTCTGGAAGACAATTGTGTTTCTAAAAATCATGCACATTTAAATCCTTTTGACATCTGTGCTTCATCTGAGAGTAGCAGGTTGCAAAATTTTGGCCTGACTGCTTACCCAGCTAAGCTGGCAGGAGTTGAGTCCTCCTGAGCTGATCCCTGTCATGCTTCTAGCCTTGTGCTTCAGAAATAGTATGAACATGTGAACAGGCTAGAGCTGCTATTTGAGAAAGTTGTTTGGTGACTTCACTAAAAAGCTTAGGCAAGTAAATTAAGCAAGTACATCAGTTTTTGCTGATGAAAGTGATGTTCCAGTGCTGTGGGGAATCACAGAGCCTGTTGTAATCATGAGCCATAGATTCACTTCACCTTTAAAGTTCTTACGTATGTTTGTATTCTCTGGTAAACTGAATTGTTGTGGTAGGTTGACAGGAGTAAGTTGACTGGTTAATGGATTGTGAAATCAAGGTGTATTAAAAAGAGATTTTTTGCGGGGGGGCTCGCACGTTTGCTAAGAACTTCATTAGTAACTTCATTAGTACTATCTATGTCTTTACTCTTCTTTTCTTGGCTCCTGCAGTTCCTGCTCGTAGATCTAAGGTTGTGGGAGAAGGTGGCAATGCCTTTGCTGTAATTATAATAAATGAGGATGTCTTGTAACTCTGCCATTGATCAAAGTAACCTTGTTAGCTTCCGTCCACCATTTCAGTATAGAAAAACTTGGAAAAGGGACAGTGTAACTGATGGAAAGAAGCATAGTGATGGGTGCAAGAATAAACTGAAGAGCCACTGCACATCTTAAAGCTGTTCTCACATAAGTTCCATCTGTAGAAGGCTTGCTTGAGTTTATAAAGTCCAGTGTCAAGTCCTGTTGTGCTGTACTTCCCACAGTGCTGTTTAGTGCTGTTTCTCTGTTCTGCTGTGTGTTCACGGTCTGCTGTGGAGGGTGAGAGTAGGTGCAAGTTAACCATGAAACAGGCAAGCGTGGTGTGCTGTTGGGCCTGGCTTGCTGGAGAAGATGTGCTGTTATGACCAGCATTTTGCAGAGATGAATTCTTTTTGCAGAAGAAAGGATAAAATACTCTTCATGCTGAGGGTCATGCTGTAACATCAAGGTATCTTGAATGATGCTGCCTATTTAGTCTCTTCAGTTCCTTCAGTTGCTTTAAATGAACTCGAAGTGACAGACAGAATTGATGCAAAAGGCTGTTTAATGTGGAGAGAAGAAGAGTAGGGGCTTAAAAAGAGAGGTCTAACATTGAATTGTCATTAAAACTTACTAAATAGTCACAGAATCACAGAATATTCTGAGCTGAAAGGGATCCACAAGGATCAAGTCCAGCTCTTAAGTGAATGGTCCATGTGGGGTTCCAACACGCAACCTTGGCCTTATTAGCACTATGCTCTAAGATCTACTGAATTCTAGTGATGCTGTGCTAGATAGTTAAGAAATAAGTGTTTTCATAAATGAGGGATTGTAAAACAATTCCTAGACCAGTTTTTCTCTGTCTCAGAGAAGGCCATTTACTTAAATAAAAATTGAAAGATGGCTTGATAGAGAATTATTGTTGTATATACACACTAAGACTTCCTTCATACTTCCTTTATTCACTTAAGTCTTAATACAGGGTCACATTTCCTTAACCTTTTATTTATTGAGAAAGTACAAGAAATTTGTGTACTTGGACTCACCATGTCTTAGACAAATGCATCATCCTGTCCATGCTGGGCATCAACGGAACAAAACTTTATCACAAGGGGGACTGCTGGGGTGAGGTGGATAACTGTAGTGTTATTCCTGACTAGATTTTAAAGCTACATCTAAATCTTCATTTTACTTCTATCCACAGAAAAGTGTTTCTTTGATGGTCAGTTAAATCTGTGAACTGGAGAAGCCTCAGACTGTCCTTTGATTTTGTAACTATTTTTGTTAGCTTTAGGATATTTTCAGTCTACTGTGTATTAAAGCCACTTACCTTAATCATCTGTCCCCTCAATGCTCAACCATCTTGCTCTGTAGTTGTACGATAAAACATTCCACGACACCTGATTCAGCCATACCTGTCTCAGTGTCTGGTCAGCATCATCAAACTGCACAGCACAAGCCCTTCAAGTAGTCCCATATCTCACAACATCAAACAAATTTTTATCTGATTATGGAGATGTTGTTGGCCATAGAGAATAGAACTAATCTGAAACTCATCAGTAGGTGTTGAGCAATGAAGCATTTACTGTGAATGACAGGTTTCCTGTATCAAAAGGTACATGTGTGATTTTTTTATTGTTGGTTTTATTTTTGGGTTTTTTTGTTTGTTTTTTTAGTGTTGCCTGAAACAGCATTAGTTTTGGTGTGAGGTAGTGTGGTGGTTTGGTGTTTGTTGTTGCTTTTTTTCCCCCCAGTTCCCAGGATATTTTCTGGGAAATGGTAAAACATCAGAATGAAAATTTCTGTTCATCTTTGGCTGTGTCTAAAAGTTTAGAGTGCTGTTTGTTCTTTTTCAGGTGTCATGCCTTAGACAACCAAAGAGGATTTTGCTGGGTGACAGGCTGGGTGGTGCATGTGTGACAAACCCCTGAGAGGCATTTCACAGGCTGTGGAAATCCACAGTCAAACCTAATTATGAGGAAAGGCCATTCTCACAGTGTTGCTTGTAGTGCTTCTCATTCTTGCAAATCCTTGGAAATACTTTAGTGTTACTTTGTAAATGTGAGAAAATTATGTATGAAATTTCTTGGTGGTATCTTGAAAAGGAGAGTATGATACCTGGTTCATTGTAGTCTGTTTCTGTGTTGGTGTGCACCTGATGTATAACCCAAGAAAGTTTCTGGAGGTGAGAGGCATATTGTATTTCAAAGAAAAAGCTATTTTATCTGTTGGGGTTGGGAATTTTCTCTGGGGAGGATGGGGGACATCAAAGGAATTTTATGCTGTCCTGGGAGACTTTACCTAGCTGAGAAGATGAAAGCAGGGATGCAGATTTCCTTCTGGAGAAGGGTCTGGTATCATTGCTTAATTTTGGGGTTTGTTTCTCTTGTCTGTAAGAATGAGAAGTATTTATGCTTTTACATCTGCTTATGTAAAAGCAGATGTGGATAAAGGTGTTTGTAAATCGCTGTGGGAAATAGGGAATCTGAGCTGTATCTAAAGAATATGTTCATGTTTGGGTGCTTTATGTTTTGCATATAATAACAGATGCGTGTTATAAACTGTGATATAAACTCAGGAAAAAAAATAAAATGGGTTGTTGAGAAGACCTAAAAGAGCCATACTGCCATACTGGTTCTGTCTGTACAGTGTCCTTTGAGCTAGGAGTTTTTCATTTCACTTTGAGAAGGAGAAATACCAGTGTTTGGAGTACTCCTGAAAGCTCATTCATTCAGAATGGGCAGATGTATATGCAGTCTTGATTTGATGATCCTAGGTTTATTATGAGCCGTATCTGTTAAGTTTGACTTCCATCAAACTTGGTACTCCCTGCAAAAATGCTGTAGACTGTTTTTTAGGTTGTTTATATTGAGCACAGATGTGTGTCTGTACTTTGGAGTTGTACAATGCAGTGGCTAATGTATTTTTTATTTACAACTTAAAATACTGTTTTTTTCTTTTCTCCTGACCTTCAGCTAAGGGTGCTACCTAGTAAACTAACAACAAAAATGTCCAGATTTAGTACAAATGCGTGTGAAGTGTGTGTGTGTGTGTGAAACCAGGAGTTGTAAAATCCAGACTTGTTTTATTCTGCTGTATAGGATGTATGGTATTAAAGTAATTCCTTTGAAGGGAGAGTAAACTGGAGGGAGATCATGTGAAAGTAGTGGCTCTGGGAAGGAGCTGTCCTGGTGATTTGAGGACCAAAGGCCAAATGGTGTCTGTCTATCCCTTCTGTAAAGGGAATGAATTAGCATGTGATACCCTTTGCCATTCAGGAAATGGGAATGTACTGAACTGCTTATAGAAGCCTTGGCGTCAGACTATTATCTATATGGCCAGCTTTTTTAAGCATGAGATATGTGGTTTGAGGAAAGAGAGTTAGAATCTTGTTCTGTAAACTTTTTTATAGTTTAAGCACTGAGCTTTGTAATACTGTGTAGTGACTTACACACTACAGAGTTCTTATGTGCCAATGGTGTGTTTTTTATCGTCCCTAGTGTTTGAGATCCTGGTGGAGTCACCTGTACTTCCTTTTTGTCCTCTTTTTTTTGCTGTTTCTGTTTGGCAGGTAAGTTTCTTGCCAAGAGAAGTTCTTTCTCCTCTCTAAATCCACCTGGCTCAAAAGTGCACATAGTACTGCTAGAAGACTCATCACTTTAATCCATGAGCTGATGATGTAACCTTTTAACTAATAGCTATTGCCCATTTAATAAATAAACAATTACAATAATAATATTGCAAGTCTTAATTCAAGCAGAGTTTTCAGCTGAGTAAAGGTTGGTGTGTTAGTCCAATTGTTCCCTTGAGATAATAATTTTTATTTGAACCAGGTAGATTATGCTATCAAACAAACACAGCTTCTATGCTGAACAGTCTGGAAGGTTTGCCAACTCTTTAGACTCTTAGTGCAGTGGAGTAAAAATGGAAGTTACTGAATATTGCCTGCTGTTATGCATCTCCAGTCAAGTGATGTGTATTGTGAATTACTGCTGAGCTCATCCTGATTTGGAGCTCTGCAAACTTGTGCAGTTTGTGGTGGACAGTTAATGCTGCTTCTTTTTAGCTAATATGAATACTTCTGGTAAACTGACTGCTGCTTACTTAGTGAAAGCTCATCTTTGTCATGCCAAGAGACCTGCTAGCACCTACCTCTGTAATGTCCTGCATATAGCACTTAGTTCTACTGTTCAGGCTTTGTAAAGATCATACTGTTCAGCAGTTCTGCTGCTCTTAGTGCAGCAAGCACTAATAGACCAATGTGTGCCAACTGGTTAAAAGGACAGAGGCTCAGGAGAACCCCAGTTTAAAAATAAAGAATCCCTATGTGATCTTTATCTTGACTTTGCTCTCAGAATTGAGGGTCTCTTGAGAGTTCTCCTGTCAGTGTTCTCTCTTTGAATGCTACTTTTGGATGCTGTAAACTATTCATGCTATTACAATATATTACTAATACTTTGTAACTGAAGTCTATCTGGAAGAAGAGGTTATAACTGGGTATTTTTATGTTGGAAACTCTTCAAGGCAGAAATCCTTACTGCTTGTATGAGATGACCGGATGATATTTCTAGCAAGACTAGGCCCCTTGGCAGAATGACAGTAGATTCAATATTTAATTGCAACTTCCCATTGATTCTTAAACCTTCTGTGTTTTAATAACACTTGCTTTATGAGTTTGCTTTCCATCTTGAACTTTGAAGCTTGAGGAAAGCAGAACACTTCCTAGTTTAACATAAAGCTGCTTGTGTTGCCATGCTTCTGAGGTGGAGTTTCCCCTGTTTTTTTCTTTTGTGTTTATTTATTGAAGTGGTGGCTGGTTTTTTACCTTAAAATATTCGGGAGGAGCACAGAAGAAGGGGGAATAGCTACTGTAGAAGCCTATTCTGATTCTCTTGCAAGTGGAGGTATTCTCTACCTACTGTAAAATGCTTGTGTATGTCTGAAGTCTAATTTTTCTCCTGATAGTGTTTGCAGCTGCTGATAAGAGCAGTCTTGCTATGGTGTGTTTTTTTCCTATGTATACACCCCAGCCTATAATGCAGACTGTGTGTACGTGTGTGCACGGAATGTGATTTTACCTAATTTTTACAATGCACAGCAAATGCGCTTCTGAGCCATTTTCCCTTATAGAACAGAGACTGATGTTTTTTCTGTGTTTTTACATGTTTACAAGACAAATTTTGGAAAAATTACTATTTCTGTTTTGGGGTTAGCTTGCTTGTGGCATTGCGGGTGGGGAAAAGTACTTTGCAGGGAGAAACATTCTTGCTTCTGCAGAAGTTGCTAGCTTGGAAGTATGCATTGGGGGGCACAGTCTCTGAATCCTTAGGTGAGTGGTGTCTGTTTAGTATGATTGCATTGAGAAACTAGGGGCTTACAGGTTATTTGGGATCATTCTTGTTTCTGCAGCTGTGGCTTTAGAGCTCCTTAAAGTTGCAGTTGAAAGTTGCTTTTTTGTTTATAAAATCAAATTATCTATATATTCAGAAATAGATTATGGCATTACAATGGTTCTGTTAAAAATGTCAACTTAAAAATGTTAGGAGAAAGGATATTGAGGTGCTGGAGTGAGTCCAGAGAAGGGCAGTGAGGCTGGTGAAGGGACTAGAGCACCAATCTTGTGAGGAGAAGCTGAGGGAGCTGGGGTTGTTCAGACTGGAGAGGAGGACGCTCAGGGTAGGCCTTATCTCTCTCTACAACTACCTGAAAGGAAGTTGTACTGAGGTGGGAGCTGGTCTCTTCTCCCAGGCAGCCAGCAGTAGAGCAAGAGGGCACAGTCTGAAGCTGCACAAGGAAAGGTTTAGGTTAGACATTAGGAAGTTCTTTACAGAAGGAGTGATTGGGCATTGGAATGGGCTGCCTGGGGATGTCATTGAGTCACTGTCCCTGGAGGTATTTAAGAAGAGACTGGATGTGGCACTTAGTGCCATGGTCTTGTAGGCAAGGTGGTGTTAGGTCAAAGGTTGGACCCTATGATCTCAGAGGTCTTTTCCAACCTAGCTGATTGTATGATTCTATGACGCAGAGCTGCAAAAAGGTTCAGAAGTGGCTTTTATAACCAGGAGGAATAGGACTCAAGTGTGGAAGAGTTAGTAAGGTGAGAAAGACTGAGGAACGAAGTGAGGATGTGAATATTGTGTAGAGGCTGAATAGAGTCTGATTACTCACTCTTACTCTGATACAAAGATACATGTTTCTCAATATAACAAGTGACAAATTCAAAGTAAGCAGAGAAACAGGCTTTTCACATGTGCGTGTTTCAAGTTGTGGAACTCTATCACTTGATGTTGAAGCTAAAAGCTTGCATGGAGGTTAATGTGTGACTAGACAAATTGGTAGGGGAAAAAACCATTGGAGTTGTTGCTTCAGGGGGGAGAAAAAGCTAGCCACTTCTGTCTGTCTTAGGAAATTTTTGAGGTGCAGATCTTTTTATGACATGAAGACTATTCTGTGTCAGCATGTATTTTATATTCCTGTGTTCTGACACTCATTTTTGCCGCTGTTCTGTTTATTTTCCCCCTCCAGTTAGGAACAGGTGTCTCTGAAAAGATTACAACTTCTTGCTCCTGCTGAAGGCAAGATTCTGGGCTAGTTAAATCTTTGATTTGTCTTGATGTGACTTCTTCACACTTTGCTTTTCATGTGGTCTCTTGAAGTATATTGAATACAGAAACTGCAAGAATGGTAACACTGTTCAGGGCAAGGTGCCACAGCATCTGGGAGATAGATGTAGTGAAAGGATTAGCTACTTTTTGGCATCCTAATTTGGTGACTGGAAGTTAACCAAATCCCTTATCTTGGTACTGATACAGTTCTAGCTTTATGTCTTAAGCAATAGTATTTTTATTTGTGCATGTCTTCTTTCTAAGAATGACTGCCTATGGAGCTATGTCAGTCTTTGGAACTTGTACCATTAGGACTTTATAAAAACTGATTTCTGTGCTCGTGAATGTCTGCGCAGAGTTAGGCTGTAACTTTGTTAAACCATGCTTTCAAAAAGGAGTAGTTTTACTTTGTGCTCCCTGTCTGTCTTACTGTGCTCCCTGTCTGTCTTACAAGAAAATTAACCCTTGTAAATACTGTATCTATCTGCAATTGTTTCCAATGTATTAGGGAGCAAAATGAGAGATGGTGGTGCTGAGCACTTTTATTTTCACTTTAAAGAAGATGGCTACAGAATCCTAGTGAAAATTAACTTTGTATGTTGACACTCACTGCACTCTTGTTCCTAAAATTGAGCACCTCTGTGAGATGGCTTGGCATGTGTGTTTCTGTTGAGAGCTTTGGTTGGAATACTTTGGAGCTATGCTGTGGCCCTTAGCTTTGTATTGATGACTTTGTTATTTGAGATTGACCAGTTCTGCCATTCTTAAAAATTCTAGTAGTCTTAAAGCTTGCCCCAACAGCAAGTTGTGTAAATTACTTCTGAGGTTCATTAGTAGTCTTCTGCATCAACTGGAATAGGCTTTTTGGTAATTGTGTTGCCTTTTTCTTGATTAACTAGCATTTAAATAAGCTAATCTCTCAAAAATGAAATTTAAATAGCGTACCCCTTCCTATTCTGAAATCGAGTTTCATGTGAAGATAAAATCCTATGATGTGCTTACTTTTTGTTTCCTTCCATCTCTGGCCAAAGAATCTTATCACCACTAGACTTTTCCAGGAGTAAAGCTATTTTCACATTGTATCAAACTTTCAAGCAGAATGTTTAGCTGTGACAGTGTTTTGAGGGAGTTGGTACAGTCCTCTTTGTCAAGTTTTTGAAGTTTTTTTCCCCATGAAAATGCTTTTGCATGTTTATCCTGCAGCTAGTATGGATGTGTGGCCAGGTAAAACTGCCATGCTTCTCACAGTTTTGCTGTCTGTGGAGTTCCAATGGATTGCCATGTCCAGGTAGTTAGACTTCTCTGTGTTTAGGAGCAGTGAATGTGGTTGTCAGTTGACTAATTTGGAGAGAAGACCCTGCAGGACAACAGTTTTCTAAAGCAGGAATCTCCTACTTCTCTTGTCTTTAGCTTTGTAGTATAAGTAGATGATAATTTGTTCTTTGAAGCTGAAGAGCTTGATAAACTACTTTTAAGGCTAGTAATTGTTGTTGCATGGTAGAGGTGTCAAACCCTTTTTGAGGAGGAGCCTTGGAATTATGATATGTTCACATAGGAATCTCTTCTGTTAGTAATTAGTTATTAATTTAATGTTTGCTTTGGTGGAACGAGAACTTGTCACTCTTCCAACTATAGTTGTGTATTTTAAGAACTGTCAAGAAAGCTTTTGAACCTATAAAGTTGGTGTAATATATTGAAATATCTTAGACATGCTGGAGTAGATGAGAACTTTACGTCTGTGACTGGAGCATGTGGGAGGATTTGGTAAGAGCTTGGATTTTGGACAAAAGAAAGAAGGGTGGATTCAGAAGAGGAATTGCTGAAGTAGTTAAGGAGTGGCCTTATTAACTCAAGTGAATCAAGGTTATGTGATAGATGCAGATTGATTAACAGTTGTTAATTGCATATGCAGCTGATAAATTGCTGCAGTTGCATTTAGCATACTTGTCTATTGAGGCATCAGTCATCCTAAACTATATGGCATCTTATATAAAATGTATCTTACTTATTGGTTAACCTACCATAAGGTCAGAAACTTCAGAGGGATTTCATGGAAACCCTACAGTGTGAGTTAAAATAAGAATTTACAAGGATTATTATATTTTTGTTACATGGAGTTTTGGAAGAGAGGTGGCTGGTTTTCTTGCATACTGTAACCACTATGCATTTGTGAAGGAGAGGCAAACATTGAAATCTCCTTTGGCTTGCTTCCTAAACTCAAGGTATTAATTTATCTAAATATGAAGTTGCCCATATGTGAGATTGCTTTTACTCTGAGATTGTGAAGCTGGAAAAGTCTAACCACCACCATTGCATCCACTTAATTGCTATACTGCCCTAGCATGATTTGCAGAATTGCAGCTGACAGTTTTCAGTTTGAATCTTTGCTGGCGTGGAAGTATTGCATGTGTGTTTGTTCCGTGGCTTTCATCAGTGCTAAAATACATTGGTCAGGCATACTGAAATCTGCACATGGTTGTGTCTTGTGGGTGTACCCTCCTTCCAATCTAAAACCACTGAATCAAGATTTCCTGAATGCTCAATAAGACTGACCTTGGAAACCATAATTGTCCTTGTCTTGATAGCTAACGATCAAACTGGGAGGTTGGCAGTCATCCTAAACTGTGGCTCTGTTTCCCTAATCCTATTTTAGGCTATTCAGATTAAAAGTACATTTGAATCCAGTGTTTGGATGTCTTGGAAAACCAGTCCCTGTGTTTGGGTGGTTTTCTTTGTTTGCTTGGGTTTTTTTACATTTGCTGTATCAGAAGAAGCTGCAGTGCTTATTGCTGTTGGGTAGGTAACACGATTAATTTTCTTCTGAGACTAGGCACACAGACAGACTATTGTTTGCAAAATTACAGAGTCAAGCTTTCTTCATTCAGAAGTCATTTTCATTTTCGTTGTCCCTCTGTTTTATACATCATTTTTTGGTTGTAACTTAGAAATGGGGCCCTTACCATTACTGCATGTAGGAGCAAAGAAATGGTAATTGTTCCAGCTTCAAACTTTCTTTCAAAACTAAGGTGAAGTGGATCAACATCTCTGCCACCAAGAGTGCTACGGAAATTTGTGCAATTAATAAAAATCACATTGTTTTACAAATAATTATTTTTTTCTTACAAAACTTTTTTTTTTTAGTTTCTTATCTAGATGCAGTTTCTTTTTTTTTTTTTTGTTTCTTATCCAGATGCAGTTACACTTGGCTAAGGTTAGGGGACCCTGGTTTACAAGTTGGTCCTCAGTTTCTTTTTTATCTTTCATTTCTCCTAAATGAGAACTCTTGCCATGAATTTTATCTAGTATGTCCGCCTTTATATTTCTCTTGTATATACCATTTATAGCTAAATGAACTGATCAGTTTAATCGTGGTTATGGTTCAGAAATCAAGATATTGTCAATCAGCTGACTGTTGGGGAGGATATCTTTACCCATGGGAGTGCATGAGCACTCAGTGTTAAAACAGAAAATGCCGAGTTGTAGAGCTTTGTTGTACGCATTAGTGCTTAGTAAAAAAGTGGTTGTCCTTTTTTAAACTGGATGCTAAAATGTAAAGCCTTCAAATTTTTATGGCAATGCAGTGGAGTTATTAAAGCAAGAGTTTGACAAATGGCAAGCACAGATTTTTTTGTATGGAAATAGCTGTGAAGTTTGCAGACATGCAAAATTCTGGTTTAACCTAAGTGCTATTATACTGTGTTATCAAATGCAGAGTTAGGGCAAAGGTTAATAGATGTCTAATTGTTATTTGTCATATCATGGACTTTGTTTTTATCTAACTATTATAGTGTTGTCATAAAGCTACAGTGTTGATATACCTTTTTAGTATTTTCAGACTCTATGGAGTGAATAAATTTCTTTCTTTTTTTGACAGTCAAGAATCCCTCTAGTGCAGACCAACCGAAAATACAAGTAAGTAAAACCATTTAATACTGAGATTTTGATCTGTCACGTGATTCTATAAGGACAACATAGATCTGTTCAGAAGGATACTACAGAGAATATTAGAATATTTTGCATGAAATAAATGCACTTCTTGTAACTGATATTTTAAATTTTTTTCATCTCTGACAGTATAACTGGGATTACAAAATTTGTCTGTGGCATGCTGATTGCTTTATATACTGAGAAAATATTACATTTGTGTTGTAAAAAAAAGAAGTGTTGTAAATTTTGAGACTAAATATGACAGTTTGTCTTTTACTGTTACTATTTGGCTTCTCAGCATTGAAAGCAGAGCTGGTAGGAGATGATTGACGTGAAACTCCAGGATTTTATTTAGTTCTATACGAGAGCAAGGGTTAGCATCCTTCAGAAAATGGATTTAAAAGTTTGTCTTCTTTGATTCGATTCTAGGCTGTTACTTGTTCCTGTATTCACTTTTTCATTTGAAATACTAGGCTAACCATTTTTGTGATCTCACCATTGAAACCATCTGTATTATTCTTAGTTCTGCAGAATGTGTTCTGGTCATTCTGTCTTCTGACCTGGACTGTAAACATAATGATCTGCTGTTGCAGAGGTGTATATGAGCACGTATTGCAAGATAATTGTGGAGGATTTGGGGGGATTTTTTTTTTCCTGTTTGGTGTTTGTTTTTCTTGTTTGGTGTGAGTTTTTGTTTTGTTTTATTTTTCCTTCCGGTGCCTAGAATTGAACTCTCCAAAAGTGAGTAATTGCATATTAAGTAGGTAGCCTTGGCTAGTTTCTTGAATAGAAGATGTTTCTTTTGAACAAATGGGTCTTTTGAACAAATTGAATGCTATGGGGTAAATTCTGGGGATTTTTTTCAGGATGATTTTAGTAGTGCAGAGAGAATGCAACTTATGCACTGGACTTGACAGCCTGAGAACCTG
This sequence comes from Sclerurus mexicanus, assembly GCA_013396755.1. NCBI lineage: Eukaryota > Metazoa > Chordata > Aves > Passeriformes > Furnariidae > Sclerurus > Sclerurus mexicanus. Next base: position 2,231,578 of record VWZF01006235.1, on the reverse strand, counting down.
TTCTATATGTTACTTTCTCCTGTTTTTAGTGCTCCATAGTAATTGTACTCTATGCTTGATTGTTACCTACAAAGGTTATATTGATCAGTTATTTCTTTTATGTGGCCCAACCATTAATTTGCAAAAAAAAAAAACCAGAAAAAAAAACCAAAACCCACAAAAAGCCAAAAATTGGTCACAACAATACTTCACATATACATCTCAGTGTAGCTAGTAGTGAAGTCATGGATGTACCTACTGGCAAATAAATGGAACTTCATGTACTGCTGGTGGGGGGGTGTGTGCTGAAGGACTGTTTTTTCTCTTATGCCATGCCCAGTGTTTTCCAGCCAGGAAATGAGTTAATGAGGTTTGTTAGTTTCCTGAGGGGTACCAACTACATCAATTTGATCTCAGTGAGGATTTTGTGATACCAGAACAGGGAGAGGTGATGCCGGTAATTGTTGGTAGTGCTGATGGGAAGTAATTTGTCACTTGTTTGGTCACTGAAAGAAGTATTCTGCTTTTTTTGGTAGCAATTTTCTTACAGAAAAAAATTGGACGGTTAACATTTTCAAATTGTATCAACAGTACTGGTGCATCAGGAAATTCAGCTTACTGTAGCTGGGGGTTTTTTTTCCAGTGTGAGTATAATCAGCAGATGCACAAACTGGAAAATTACTTTTCTTGCATATTTTTTGAATGAAGGCTCTTTAACCATTTGATAAAACTTCAAGTCCAACATTTCAGAATGGCCTTTAGCGTATGCAATTGCATATGCTTTATCATTATCTTCTGAATAACTGCTTCTAATATAAAATGTTCTTGGATATATCTCAATGAAATTGCTCATGTCTTGATAAATCTAACTGTCCTGTGAGTAACATTTATATGATATCTCCTGTTTTGGGAATTAGGTCTTTTTATACTAGTGCCATACACAGGAAGTATCAAGAAGACTGTATAGTCCACAGCTTTCTGATGTGGTTTGTGTTTGTTTTGGTTTTTTGTTTGTTTGTTTTTAAATTAACTTACTGTAGTTTGAAGGTAGACAGCAAAGATCTTCCTTTGCTCGGAATTTTATACCAGAATGTGACCAGATAGTACTTTAACGTGGCTTGTATGAAATATCGCTGCTAATTTAAGAATAAAACTCTTGTTTTTACATAGTAGCTATCAAAAAACACCTGAACCAAAACAGAAATTTCTTTTGGGTCATTTTACTCTTCTTTGAATAGTATCAAAATAATCTTTTGATCTGTTGGTTTTAACTGGCAGATCCATCAGAGTCCAAGCTGCAGTCTAGTTTACTTTCAGTCAAGATCTGAAAATTCAGTGTAGTGAGTACTTAGATTCAAAATCCATTGCCTGCATCATCTTTGATATGTGAAACATTACAGCTTTCTACCTGTATGTGTAAACCCCCTTTTTTTTTTCCTCATGCTATATAAAGATTTTGGAGGTAAATGGAAAAAAGTACACCTCTGCTATTGTTTGGTTTAACATAAATATGTTTTTCTATTTCTAGGAAGATGAAAAAAGTCTCATGAACAGCTTGTATGCACTTCATGACAAATTGGCACAAGTAGCAGGTAACACTTTAAAAATATTGTGATATAGTGTTATGGCAACAGCTACAACGAATTCAATGCTCAGATAGCAATTTTCAACAACTGGGGCCCTGGTAGCCATTCAGTGATCCCTATGGGAAACTAGAAATCCTGTTTCTCCTTCACTTACAGTGCGGCACCTTTTGTTGTAATATTCGTTAGTTAATGGGATAGGCTGTTGAATATTGTGATCTTGTGGGGGTTTTGATCTAATGTCTTAATGCGTTATTAATCTGATCTTGTTAAAAGGCTTAAATTTGCTATACGTGGAGAGGAATATGTGGGGTTTTTTTAAAGGTTGTTAATTCACTGAGGTGAAAACCCAAGTATTTTGCAACAATGATAAAATGGTTACTGATCTAGTGAACAGTAGTGGTTGAACAAGATTGCCTTGTTAGACAAAATGGTCCAACTTGACAATATTAATTATGTAGGAACGAAAAGTGCTGTGTATAGTCATGTGTCAGAGATGGTGTTTAGGATTAGTATTACTGAATATTCAAAGTAAAAAATGGGTTGGTTGTAGCCAGAGTTGTAATGAAAACAGCTTTAAACTGCACAGATACTTACACATCACAATCAGGAATGGTAAAGTTAAGGCTGTGTTTATAACTTTGACATCTGATGAATGTGAGTTACAGCCGAGTCTATTTCATGACTATTAAGCTATTTTTATTATTCTTGCTTATTTAATTCATAATGTGCTTAGGAAGCCTTACTCGTCTTTGTGCCAACTGTTTTGCAACAGCAAGTTTCACCAAGAAGGCTTTTCCATTTTTACCAGGTGCTACAGACATTTCTCAAACATAAAAAATGTGGCAACAACCCTGTGTCAAATATGAAACTGACAATTCAATATGTCAAGTCTGCATAGAAAATCTGTAAGAAATGTGAGCAGCTCTGTTAAATTGCAGCAGTAATTTTCCAGCAGAAACTTTTTGTTTCCAGATCATTTACAATATCTGCAGCGCATAGAACAGATGTTTGGACAAACCCTACACATTTCTTATTGTTTACATTACAGAATCACAGAATGGGTCAGGTTGATAGGGTCCAAAGCAGGTAATTGGGTCCAACCTCCCTGCTCAATCAGGATCATCCTAGACCACCTTGCACAGGATTGTGTCCAGACAGTTCTGGAATATCTCCAGTGAAGGAGAGTCCACAACCTCTCCAGGCAATCTGTTCCAGTGCATGGTCACTCACACAGTAAAGAAGTTCTTCCTCAGATACAGGTGGAACTTCCTGTGCATCAGTTTCTGCCCATTGCTGTTGTCCTCTTGATAAGGTCCCCTCTCAGTTGCCTCTTCTCAAGGCTGAACAGGTCCAGCTCCCTCAGCCTATCCTTGTAAGAGAGATGCTCCAGTCCCGTAATCATCTTTGTTGAGACACAGAATGTTTCAGTTCAACTCAGTGTTCTAGCTGCTTGCTGCTTTTCCTTACTTGATCATTGTCATCTGCTTCCCTCTGTCTTTTGAAGAGAGTGTAACAGCTTGCTGCTTTTGCTTACTGTGTTATCTGGCGCTCTGGGGTCCATACAATAAACAATATACTTGCGTGGATAAAAAGGTCTGACACCTGATTTCTATATTTGTGAAGGAAAGGGAGTTTTCTTTATTAACTGGGGCTTACTTAGGTGCATATTGACTTATAAAAATCTTTACTTGTCTGCCTTACGAAAAGGAATTTGTATGTTCCAGGATGGCTGCATTCTTCCCCAGGTCTGAAAGGTTCATTACTCTGTCTTTTTCTGACCAGGACAATCTTCAATGCTTCCTTCCAAAAAATATAGCTATCCTTTTTGGTTAGATGAAACCCCAGACTGAAGTTGTATTGTAAGATTACCTGGTTGCTCAGCAGAGTAGGTTACATACAGAAGAACCTAATTTATCTTTAGTTAGACAGAAGGAATCCTCAATGCCAAGTTTCTTAAGATATGAGAGGAAGAAGTTTGTGATCTATTTTTGAATACTATATTGATGTGGACCTGGCACAATATCTGGAAGCAGTTTAAAAGGTATAAAACTGAGAAAGCTGCAAAGGAGATGCAGGATTTCTGTGTTGATCTTGTACATAGTGCCCCACCTCAAAAGAGCCAGAGGTTAAGGAATATAGTTTTACTAAAAGTGGTGCTTTTCAGGTCTCTCTGTCACATACTTGGAAAAGTTTCTCTCTCATGTCATACTTGGCTATGAATCATTTGTTCATGTTATAACTATTAATATTAAAAAAGCAGGCTGGAAACTTGAAGTAATCTGTTCTGTTAAGCTTTATTCAACATCTTGACTACCATAAAGATGGTCCCTTCAAAATTTGGTTTCTAGGTCTTTATTAGATCTCTTATAATTTTACTGAGCTAGTTTCTTGCCTTGTCAACTTCAGTTGGAGAGCAAGTGATGGGCCTTCTAGAAGGTAGATCATGAAGTTGTCTGAGGGAAGAAAAAAGTGAGGGTAGCAGTTCATTAATTTTATCTGACTTAATATAGTGTGTTCCAGCTGTAGATACCTGTTCTGTACTGTGGTGTTCTGATACGATGTCAAATTATTTAATTATCTTATATAAAAATAGAATGCTTTAATGCACCACTGTTCTCAGAATTACTAGTCTGCCAAACCTACAGTGAGTAATGTTTACCTGACAAGAAACTAAAGCCAGAAGCAGTATCTACTCATCCAGTTCTGAGTTGAAGTTTGTGTTCCTATGTTCTTGTCTTGAATGGTTTAGCCATTCTTCAAAACAGCAGCCTACTTTATAGACAGAATATATTTCGGGGCCTACCACTTTCTGCTGAACCAAAATACAGCCGTTATTTAAATTAGAATTCCTTCAGGCATATGTTAATTACTGGATGTCTTGGTCTTTCATGGAGAGACATCAACAGGTCACATCCATTTTTAGTCAGACTTGCAACATGAATAAGCCTAGCCACTGTATCCACAAGAAGCAGCCAGCTACCCATGGATATGACCCTGCTTTCTTGTAAATAAAGGATTTTTTAGTTAGTGGTTTCTTTTGCTTGGCATTCTCCACAGTATGGTGATCTATTGGATTTAGATGGTTTCTAATGGACAGCACAGGTTTGTGAGATGCAGGGGTGAATTAGGCTTTCATATGTAATAAGGCTTACTGAAAAATCCTAGCAAAACACTAAATATTACTTAATATTAATTTCAAGTGTCAGCTGCTGTATCTGATTGCTGTCACAGGCTCTGTTCTGTCACTCTCCTTAATCTTTAGTTCTTCAGGTGGTTGATATGGTGCTGTTCCCAGCCAGTGTTTGAACAAATTCAGCAAGGTCTGGTGTTTTGCAGCCTTACTCAGCTGTGGAGTTTGCCTTTGGGAGACTGGGCATTCTTACTTGCTCTCTCAACACATGTTCTGTTCCTGCTTTCTTCAGCTCCTCACTTCAGTGTCCTGTTGCAAGTAACCTGCAAATGTGAGATCTTGTACATTGTCTTTTGTATTTGTTGACTGTATCCTATGGGGCTATAAGCTAGAGACCTGTGCCAAATCCATGTCTTTGAAGTATTAGATTTCCACTGGCTTTTGGTACCAAATGAGAAAATTATTTACAATGTAAAGCAAGTACTTTTAAAATTTTGAATATTTCTGTTGTCTGTATATCCTGCAGCTCATAATTGGTTTCTGTATTAGAAGCAATTGAGACAACAGACTTAAATATTTCTTTAGAACTGAATCTTTATTTGCTTCTGGTAGTACTTCTAGGAGACCTCCTCAACTTTTTATGTGGCTTGCCGAAGTACACTAACATAAGCTAAAGGGTAGTTTTGTGATCCATGCTGGGATGTGTTATTACCTTCCTACAAAAGCAAATAGAATGTTTCTTTGGTTGCACTTAACATTAGTGATCTGTGCTCAAGAACAGGTTAAGCACAAAAATCCATGCTTTCTTTAAGCTTGCAATAGACATTAAAACAGAGGGGCAGTTTTTACAAAGAACTCAGATGTATCTTGCAGCACACTTGTGTAAAAGTTTTTTTTTCCCCTCTGCTTCATTTTTATTCCTGCATATAGGGACTCAAATGGAACAGTTGGGAAACATTTTTGGCTCAGACTATGGAAAGTGGGTTTCCAGGCCAAGTGGTTAATGATTGCACCTAAGTTATTCAAAGTAAGCCTTCATTTGCAGAACTATTAGCTAAAGCTGTGACTGAAATGGCATATAGGAATATCCTGCTGTTGCAGTAAAACAGAAGGTTGTCTGACTTGTGAAATGCCTAACTTTCTGCAGGCTTTCAAATTCATGAGTTTCTCAGAAGAAAGCTGCTCAACGGTTCTCGGCAATAGATGTGTTGGAATGAGACTCTGCATCTCCAATAGCTTTTTGTACAGGACTGAAACTCCGTAACTCTGATTAGCTTGCTTGTTTTGAGAGTGAGAGGCAAGATAAAAGGGCTTTTTATTCCTCACCTGCCCCCCTCCCCCCAGTATTTTTTGAGGGAAACTTGAACTGATGGACTTTAGACATTGTCAGAGCCCAGGTAGCAAAGGCATTTTTAACTGTTAAACTTGTTCAGAGGGAATATAGTCTGAAAAAACTTCAGAAGCAGCAGTGAGAGAAAAGTGTCTGCTGGTTTCTGAAGATGAGATCAGAAGCTGCAAAGTCAGTATGCTGTCTGCGTGCTGCAGGAACGTAATTCATGGAAGAAGGCAGATAAGACTAGAATTTAACACTACTAAAGTGATTCAGTAGTCTCTTATTTAAGAGAGCTTTTGTCCTTTTGTAAAATGTAATGCTGCATTCTCAAAAGATGACAATCAAACATGAATCCTGAAACTGTTTTTAAGAGTTTGTCTTTTCAGTCTGTCTTCTGCATGTGTGTTTTGCTTATCTTCTTGTCTGTTAACCTCACCCTTTTTTATTCTTTCTTATTTATTTCATAAGTGGGCTTTCCTGCTTATCTAGATAATTTAAAGGAAAAAACAAACCTAAAAACAACCAGAGAAAAGCAGAACTAAGCAGAAAGGTCTCATCCCCCTGTTCTCACAGGTTGCTTGGTTCAGTCGAAGTATGACTAATACGTTCTTTCTATATTAAAAAGACCCCAGAAAGACTTCAGGTTTTCCCAAACAGGGGAAAAAAAGCTTAAATGGATGCGTGCCCATTAGACATGCTTATATTGTACAACTTAATTCTGATTGAGATTGTACATATGGCTTCTACAGAGATATGTTTTGGTTTCATTGTATTTATTCCACTAGTTCTAGATTCAAAACAGTATGCTTACACCAGAGACTGTATGAGTATGATACATAGCTATTTCAGGTCTGCTAATCCTGAAACATGAAATCACTGATGATTATACATGTAAATTTACAGGCTGTAGAGTTTATGCTGTACAAAAAGAATGTCTGCCTAAATCATGTACAAGAATAGCTTGTAACTCCAATTCAGGTGCTGACTTCTAAAATTAAAATTTTTTTTGCAAAAATGGTGTCAGTTTTCAGCAATGATCTTTGTAGTTTTGCTATTAGAGTAGACTCAGGCACTTTGAAAGTATAAGACATTGCATGTTAATTATCAAGTGAAACAACTTTTAAAGTTTTCTGTTCAGTGCCTGATTGAAAATACATGCATGCACACAGGCTTAGTTCCAGCAGCAATTCTAGGCCAGAGAGCATCTGAGCACTCTTAAAAATGCTGTTCCAATTTCTCTATATCCAACAGTGAGAAAAGAGCATACCTGTTATGATATATGTGCTTGCAAGGCCAAGTTCACTTAAATCTGTTGAAGTGTACCAAACAAATTTTTAGCAGTCTGAGAACGACTTTGGTTTCATAGAAACACTTAGTTCTCTAGAACTCCCTGCTGCGAATGAGAGACATGAAGGTGCTTCTCCCTAATTTGCTAGTGTTTCCTAATTTTTGCTCACATTGCCTCGAATGTTGTCGTTTGTGTAGGGAATTAATACTTGAAGCTGCTCTTTTTGAAGAGTATTCCAATATAAGCAAAGGTTTAAATTTTATATAAGCACAAGTATCTTAAATTTTCTTAGCCTTGCTGTAGCTTTGGGAAGAATACAACTTGGTGTAGATTCAAGAAGGTAAGGCAGGTGTAACCCTGAGACAGTGAAAGACTGGATTTGTTGTTTCCTATTTTATTGTTTTGGCACAGTAAAAGCATAGTTACAGATGTCAAGATTTAGGGTATTTTTAACAAAGATCAGGAAAAAAGTGATTTGCCACTTGCTGACAGTTCTTCAGAACTGATGGCCTAGTGATAGATGAAAAACTGGTGCTAGACATTTTTCTTTTCTGTGTGACTTTGTGTTGGTATGACTGTCATCTTTTTGTGGTTTTGTTTTTTTGTGTGTGTTTTGTTTTGTTTGTTTTTTGGTGAGTGTTTGCATGAATCATGTACTTTTCGTTTAGCAAGGAAAATCAGGAACATGATGGCTTGTTGCTGTGCAGACTGACTATGCATATAATACCCTATTTCCTGGCTACTTCTGAATACTTTTTGAAACAATTAAGAGATGGTAAAAACGCCAATTTCAGGCCATTGTGGTATTTTGTGCGTGTTGAGGAAGGTGATGAGTTATTGTGATAACTTGGGCCAATCTAAAATGTAGTAACTTCATAGTGCCTGAAATACTATTGTGAATGTGTTGTGAGTGGAACTTGGTCTCTGTAAAAGATAATACAGGTTTCAGAGTAAATGGAAATTATTTGGAAGTTGAGTCAGAGTACAGCAACTGTTTTGTGGTAATGTCTTTCTGATAGTTCTTCATACTATCTTTTGTTCTACTTCTGGTGTAAATACTGAAATGCACTTTTCTGAGCAGTACATGAAGTTGTATTGATGGGACTTGTATAAATTATTACTTCTGACAATCAGGGTTTTTTAACTTCTTTTGAAAGTGAAATTTGTGCAATTTCAGGTTTTTATATATTGTTAGTGCAACTTCAGAGAGTTACTGTGCTGCTGGTTGTGTAAACTGTGTTAACTGTAAGTTTGTGTTTAGGTGATGTTTATTTTATATAATGCAGTAATAATAGATCAAAATAAACAAAAGCTTTCATTTTACCAGGGGAACATGAATGTGGCAGCTCTATTCAAAGAAACCTTACCGTCCAGGAGGCAGCTGCGTATTTAAAAGTAAGCAAATGAGGTATTTTTAATTGGTTGCATATAAGATTTGTAAAAGTTACAATTTGTAGGGCCTAGTTTCATATCTAGTGCATTGACTAAAATTTTACTTAGTATTATTTGGAAATGTTTGGAATTGATGGCTTTAACATGTGCTACATATGGCTACATATGATTTTTATTTGGGCATGTAGTGAGTATTTGGTGAGAGGAAAGGTGAAACAAACTGGCTTAATCGCAATGCAAGTGTAGCTAGGAGTGCTTCAATGGCATACAGGGATTTTTCCCCTTTCATTAAAACACGGGGACATGATTTGGGTTGATGGAGATAGTTGACAGACTTGAAAATAATAAATCTATAAAATTCAAATATCTAAAAGTTTCTCCAGAAATCAGTATATTGGTTTTTGACACTTAGTATAAGTCTTCCTTTGTGAAGAGGGGTTGACATGTGGATCTGTGCAGGGAGCCTGACAGGCAGAAGCTGTTTAGAGAGACCATTCATTGATTCTTTAAATAGAAATGGTCAAAAAAGGCCTTTTTTTTAATTAGATCATTGTGTAGTATTATGAAATCCCACTCTTTGCTGTCATTCCACTGCCTTACTCCTCAACTAAAAGATGACTCTTGTCTTGACAGCTGTAGCGTTTATTTTAGCCCATATCAGTGTACCCTTCAGTGGAAAACTACTTGATGCTTTTAAGAAGCTGAAAGTAGGAGATTTCTTTGATTGGATGGGGAGGAGTTAAGCTGATATATGTAATATATAAATGTATAGAAATTCTACATTTTGGCAATCCTTTATGTAGTAGACAAAAAGGGACAATGTTTTAGAGCATCCAAATTGCTAACACTAGTTTATGGTTTGTCAGTGATAATCTACATCTGTTAAAACAAGTGCATTGTGGAAAAAATTAAGTTGATGCCATAGAACCGATTGTCTTGTCTGTCTGTTGTGCTGAAAGAATGACAGTTTTTTATCATAACTGTTTTAGCTTTGCTAGGAAGCTCAAATTTAATATGAAAATTTGTCACTTTGAAGGAAATCCCATTTAACCCTGCAGTTCCTCATTTCAGGAGTATGACTCCTTTGCAGAATTTCTGTGTTCAGTTACTTTTTAATACTTCAATCTCAAAGTGAAATATTTACTGCTTTTCTTAAGTGCTTATGCTTTCATTCTAGGCCGGTAACATTACGTGAGGTTCAAAGGAAAGATGAAAATAAATCTTTTTGGGGACTGTCATTTCAAATACAATAGTAACTTCCATTTTGCTGTTCTTTTTCTGCAAAAGAACATGCAAAGTGAGCTGTGGAGACAGCTCAGATATCCATGGATGCTCTCCTCTTAGAATTCAAGTAATTAAAAATAAAAACGTCAGTGTCTAAATAGCGATGTCAGTTATTGATCTACCAGCACTGAATTACTTCCAAAATATCAGTAAGAACTGATTTTACTCAAGCTTCTTTAAAAAGAACAGGGCATGGAACTCCTTTTTACGGGACCCGTTTCCAGCGGCCTTTGGATCCGGACGGAGTTTTACACTTGGAGTAGATTTCCAGTGAGCGCCCCCTAGTGGCTGAATCATTTTTTCTTCCTGTAGGTTAGAATTGTGTCTAAAACAGTGAATGTGGCTTGACCTTTCGAACAGCCCTGAGTCTGAGGGATGCTGATGATAACTGCTCATAGCATATATAGATTTACTCTCTGCAGTGGACTTACTCAGAATTTGAAGAATCAGGAACAGAACAACATAGTTTTGGCTACTAATCTGCAGCGTCTGAGTTTTATTGTGGCATGATAACTTCCTGGTTATTTATGAAATTACTCATTAATACTGTATTTTGACAGAATTTAGATCCGAAATATGAAAGTGTACTTAACAAGTCATTACAATGGATCTTGAATAGTGGGGAAGATGTTGGCATAAAGTAAGTGATCTTTATTTATTAACTTAATTTCTTCTAAAGGAATTTCTTCTTTTTCATAAGTACTGTATATTTTTAATAGGTGTCTCAGCAATGACCCTAATGAGATGAATGTCACTAACGTGACAGATGTGAAGTATCTGGAATCCACTAGTCCAAAGATGTCTTTCAGGTGTCGTTTTCGCCGTGCATTTGTTAATGTAACTCACAGATTATCAATATTGCTCTTCGGTAAGTTAATAAACATTCAAATTTTTTTCTGTTGTAACTTGTAGAAAAGTAAACAACATGTTTAGAGAAAGTTTTTATTCAACCATAAAACTTGGAGTTTCTATCAGTATCTTGATTAAAATGTGCTTTGCTTTCCACTTCTGTTGCACCACTGGTTGTTGTCATTGCTTCTGTAACCAGCTGAACATGTTCATTCTTTGGGAACTCTTTTTTTTCCTGCCAAAGCAATATCTTGTGGCTTTCAAAAGTTCTACGTTGAACTGATTAGAAAAAGCAAAATGCTCAGTAAAAAAGACATGATAGCCCTAATTTTGGGGATATTTCACTGTTGTTGAACTTTGGAAATGTAACTAGAGAAAGGATGATCTTCTTAGTTTTAGGAAAGATTAGATATGTAACATTATTGTCACCAAAAATTCTCGTCTCTAAGAGTATGTTGTAAAAAATGCGTGTAATCCTTTAATAAGACTAATTCATTTAGTCTTTGATAGTTCTCCAATTAAGTTTAAAGTTCATCAAAGTTTATTTTGTTCTGAACCATACTGAAAACTATGCAGCATAGAAGAAACAGGTTACAGCTGAGTGCAGACACTTCACTGCTTCCATGAGGCTAGATAGAAATATTGGAGATGCAGAGTTCATCTCATGCACCTGTTGAATGTTTAAAAAATTGTTTTACCCAATATCTTAACGATCTCATGCTTATGAGTACAAGACTTGAGACCTCCTTCAGTAGCCATTTGATGAACCAAAAGAATCAAAGTCAAACTGTCCCAGATTGGTATCTTTCTGATAACAGTCAATAAAAGGTCTGAATTGGAATGTGGAGATGAAACTAAGTATCCAAGTCAACCACTGGTCTTAATCATGCTGAGCAAGTCGCCTGTAATTAACATTAATATGGAGCACCTTTTAAAAAATAAACTACTGCATAAATGTTAGATGTGTTGTCATTAGGCCAAAATGAGTGTTAGTTAAAATGATGTCCATCAGTTTCTTTGATATATCAGTTCACACTGCCTTGTGGTCACTGATACATGAAACAAACTATGTAATTATCATTTGTGCATGTGAGTTTCGGTTTGATTTTTTTTTTTATATTGTTAATTCATCACAGATATAGCGGTGCCTTCAGCAAGATAGAAGAAGGAATAAGAACTTTATTTTCAGCTTATGCTGCTGACTTTCCTAACCAGATTATCCTTTTGGGGAATAATATTCAAAGTAATAGAAAAAGAGCATGAAGTACTTCATTACAATAAATACAAATCTGTAGCTGAACTGGAGCAGTCCAAGTCAATTTATTTTGACTGGTATATCTAAAGCATGTGACTGGTCTATGAATTGAAGAATATTGCGCATTTTTAAATATTAACATGTTCTGAATTGTCAGTTTGTGACTTTTAATAGGACCAACTTCTCTTCAAAGTGGAAGAGTTTGTGTTTCCCTGTTAGAGTAGAAAATACTGACAGCAAGTACAGTGTATGTCACTACCTTTGGAATGTACAGTATGTGTTAGGTAGCTCGACCTACTTCTGAATTATGGCCTGTAAACTTTGTTAAATAACCAATGTTCTAATACTGTTTAAAGAGTATTATGCATCTTAATGCAGGTATAGCAATGGTCTGGGGAGTCTTACACTACATGAAGTACTGCTGGGCAAAAGAGGAAGAAGAAACAAAACAGATGTATGATATGGTGGTAAAAATCATAGGTATGTTTCCTTGAGTTACATTTGATGTATCTGTGTAAGCTTTCAAAGTACTGGTATTAATTCAGTTATATTTTCTTCCTGTTTGGTAGCCAGTCATCATTCTGTCAGAGTTCTTTGTCAAATGTGTGATTCCTGTGTTTTGTTTCTTTAAAAAAAACCAAAACAAAACAAAACCCAAAAAACTAAAAACACAACAGCCATCCTTTAAGTGTAGTCAAAGCTTTTGGTATAAAGATTGTAATTTATGAATTGCTTTAACATGGCTATAAAATTCCCATTGACTTGGTAGTATTTTATCCTACCATTGAAAACAAATACAAATGTGATGTTTACTAGAAGTATGGTGACATGTTGCTTTCTGGTTTCTCTATCTGGTTTCTCAGCCATCTTCAACTAAAATATCAGCTCCAAAAACGTGTTAGCTCTCAATTCTACCCCTAATCGTTTTTCACAGAAAAAACAGCTTTTTAATTGTTCACTTTGGGCAGAAATTATGTTGCTAAAATAGAATGCATGATTGAGTTCTGAAATCCCGCCTTTCCGTTTCAAGCCACAGTGTTTGCAGTCGTTTGTGTTTGTAGTTTTCAAGCCCTGTTTTGCTTAAATTGTTCTATTACTTTCATTTATGGTAGTCGCCATAAATACAGAGATGGTAAACAAATCTGTTTTCACCATTTTCCTACCTTTTTTGTCTGCAAATCAAGTTTTGTTGAGGTGGAGGGAAAGCACTTTATTGTGAAAGATGGCTGTCTCTGCTAACAGTTCAAAGTACCATTCAAGAGTAAGAACTCTTCCTCTGTTTCAAAGTTATTTGGGGTACTTGAACTCACTGTGCTTGGTTAGTTTTCTTAATTTGGCTCGGTGCGGTTGGGAGAAAAAAATGTTTCAAAATGCCAAAAAACATTAAGTACTAAATTGGGAGGGGTCTTGAGTAGCTGTTCATTGCCAGAAGTGATAGTTTTGTTAATGCGTACGTGAACTACATAGTTACCAGTTTGGTTTTTTTTCAGATGTTCTAAGAAGTCACAGTGAGGCATGTTCAGAAAATAAAGAGTTGCAGCCTTACATGCCAATTTTACATGTGCGTGATTCTCTAATACCATCTCAGGACAGGTATGTTCTCACTAGAAGTACTGAATTTCATTATGTGTAAGGAGGGAAAACCAGTAAAAATAAATTGGTCAATTAACTAAGTTAATTTCAGTAGGTTGCACAGTGGTAATATTTGGAGATTCTTGTTGACACAGGTGGGGGGAAAAGCATTGGATTTCTCTTACATGCTGGATGTCAACTACACAGGTTGTTATAATGCTAACTTTGTAATTCTTGCTTCAATTTTTAAGGAGGAAAATGAATAAAGTCTGGAATAGAGCAGTTGACTTTCTTGCAGCAAATGAATCTAGAGTTCGCACAGAGACACGAAGAATAGGTGGTGCCGAGTTCTTGGTTTGGAAGTGGGTGCAACCTTCTGCAGCATGTGACAAAATTTTAGTAATACCATCGAAAGTGTGGCAAGGCCAAGGTACTGAAGTTGTATTTTGCAACTATAATTGTTTTAATTCCTGCATCTAACTTCTATATGATACATCATTGCTTGAACATGAAAGGCTTGTTTTCTGTCTCACATTTAAGGATTGTTATGAACTGTTAGTGCTGTTTCTGTGTTATCTTGTTGTTCTATGGACTTACTTTTTCTTTGCATTCAGTGTCTGCCTTGTTTTCAAGGAAAATGAGCTTTTCTGTTATAGCTACTGCAGAAATATGAGGGCATGTAGCCAAAGCACAAAGGAACAAGTTCTTTTTAATGAATTTTTAAAAAAATTCTCTTGGCCAGTTATATACTTATATAATTGGTTGTATCTGACAGCAGGTAAATTACATCTTGTAGTCTTGAGTTTCTTGCTGTATCAGGTACCTCAAGATGGAGTTAGGAGGAAGAAATGCCTATTTTGAAAGGGAAACTGCTGGGACAAAAGATTCCTCAATTAGGATAATGTGCATTTTGAACATCTAATAGTGCTTCCTCTCTGTCATAAACATTTTTATACACTGTGAATTTGTTTTTTAAGCTCTGTGGTGTAAAGCATTGGCTTTAATAGAGAAGGCTGATGTCATAAATGGATTTTGCAGTGGTCTGTCACTTTTCAGTTTTATTGTGAAACCAAGTGGCAAGAATCTAGTGGGTTTGCAGTTGTCTCTGCAGTGGTCATATTTTCTGAGTTATTTTTCTTGCTCCGTTTCTTCACGTTAAGCTTCAGGTTTTGGAGTGGTTTACTTTTTTTTGGTCAACGAAAAATTGAAACTAAGTCTTGAATTCTGGCTTGCAGTTAAAAAAAAAAAAAGATTTCTCTCTCTACCTGAGTGTGAAAGCAAATGCTTAAAGTCAAGTCTTTATTGCCAATTGTATAAATGTTGTGACTCTTTTAAAGAGTGTCTTACCCTATGTTCATCTATAATGCCATATTATCTCTCCAGTTGGACTGAAATAAAAGCTGTGCAGAATCCTAGTTTGTAAACCCAAGCTTATTTTGATGGTTATGGAGAGGGAGTGTTGTTCAGATTTTTAAATTGGATATTATCAGGGTAGTATTGTATATTAGTTCTATGGCATTGAACTACATGATGAAAAAAGCCTAGTTGAAAAACTGACTTTTTGCCCTGCCTAGTTCCAGTTAAACAAAAATTCTCACTGGCAAGCAACTGCATCTATGTTCTTCTGGAGTATGCTAATCTTGATCTTAGTTTAGCTAATGCCAGTAGCAATAGGCTTCCTTCTTCTGCTTTTTACTGGTATACATTTCTTATTTTTAAGAAATAGTGTTTTTATTGTTTCCCCTAAAAGAGGGTACAGTTTAAAGCAGCTCTTTCCAATGTGATTATTTATTTTTCCAAGACAGAAAGAGCCGCTTTATGGCTTGAAACATTTATGCTGTAGCAAGCTCACTCACCCAAGTACAAGTACTGTTAACATTCTGGTTTTATCCCAGGCCAATTGCATGTTTTAGTAAGTTCTATGTAGGCTTTCAGCCCTTGGCTCTTAAATTTTGCACTTCCCTAAGTTTAAAGGAAAAATAACCAATTCTCTCTGTCAATATGAAGAGCCAGATATTTTGAGGCATTTGCAGATATTTGGCATGTTAACTGATGAGGGTCTTGGTATTCTTGGGACCCATTGCTTGCTTGACTATGCAAAATGTTATGTTGGGATGTAATTGTATACTTCCCAGAGTTATACTACTGTATTTAGCATTGCATTTCTCATTTTAAATAATTAATTTGGACTGAGGGCTGCTTTTTAAAAAATACCTTATGAATCCTACTGCAGGCTTGCTGTGACAACTGTATTGTTTGATTTCAGTTTCTCAGATTTCATTAGTAAGATGTGTATATTAACCATATTATGAGAATAGCAGAACCTTTTCTTTCTAGACATTGTGCATTTAGGATGTGCAGGTGCTTTAGGTGCACTAAAGAAATGGTGGATTTCGTCAGCAGCTATCTCTGTTCTGTCTCTGTAATACCATCATGATTGAATGTCAAACACTTAAATTGAGCATAGCTTCTGCAAGATATATATCTTATAAAACTGAATCTTCTGTGTAGTTAATTGCTCAGTACAGACTGTTAAGCATGATGCTCCAGTTCTAATTTACTACTCATTTGCTCTTGGTTTTTCTTGTCCTGTTTGTAAATCACTCCATGACATTCTGTCCTATATTAGAAGTTAGACTGGATTTTCCTTTACCCTAATAGACTTCTCAGTGCTTGATAGCTCAGATGGTGCTTTGCTACATGGAGTACATGTTTGAGACTCTCAACAGAACAGTAGTTTGCAACACGTTCTAGAAAGACAGCTTCTGTAGTAGCTGTTGTTATGTAACATCCAAATTTGAGCATCTGATACCTACTTCAGCGTAGTACCGATGGGGATAGAATAACTAAACCTCTCATCTGTGGCTTTTATCTGTATGTTGCTTATTATTATTATTATATACTTATTATTATGTACTTAAGACTCTCTGCTTTCTGTTGAATAGGATGTATCAAAATCCATTCTGTTTCAGTCCTTTAATAGCAATTTTCCTAGTTTTCTAGTTTGTTTGCAGTTTAGCAAAGATCTTTGACGAACTGAGATTGCATACCTGGCTCTATCAGAAGGGCATGGAAGCAGGGTGACTGAAATTACAGGAGTCAGTTGGGCTCTTGGTAGTAAGAGACAAAGGCAATTTTCATATGCAAAAGCTCCTTCTCGCTTATGTTCCTTGTTTTCAAACGACTGTTGGAAATAGTTCCATTGCATAAGTCTCATGCTTTTTGCACAGCTGTTTCTTTCCCGATATTAGGAATTCTACATGTGTCACTTCCTTCCTTTTTTGAAATTATACATCAGCTGCAGCTAAGTTCATGCTCCAGTTTTGATGCGTGAATATAAAAGTTCATTAATCTAAATACTCTTCAAGGCTTCTAGGCCCTGAACAGACTCAGTACATAGGAAATCATAATGAATTCTTGGACTTGAATCTTGTGAATAAATTTCAAGGTCACAGTTTTTTAACCTTCTGAGATCTGGCAGTGCTCTGTAGCACAGCACAACACCTGAGCCTGTGCAATTGAAGAAGAAACCCTTTTGACCTGTCAGCATGTACTAGGATATCGGTAGATGATAGCATGTATTTTAATTATGGGGCCTATAGCATGCATGAGATCTAAGCCCTGCGGTCTGTTAGCAGCATGTTTAAGCATCACTGTGATGTTTTGTCCAGTCCTTCAGGATGCAGCCTGTGTTTTGACAGTTTGGGATTTTTTTTACTAAATCAGAATAAATTATGATGCCTTTGAAATAGTACCTACTGAATACAGTAGATGTATTTGAAAAAAAAAAAAGTAGGCAAGCCCATTGTAGGATGGGCAAATACAATGTTTTGAAAACAGTGTACTAGAGGATAGTCAATTGAGAAACAATCTTCATCATGTAAAGTGTAATTTAATCAAATCAATGGAGAAACCCCCACATGTCTAGTGTGTTCAGTTTGCTTTTCAAAGGACAGGTACAATTGTCCTGTCAGTCCCTTGATAGCTGGAACTCTAAAGAAAAATAGGTAAGCAGAGCTCCAGTGTAGCTAAGCTAACAGCAAAAGCTGAAGTTCCTTGACAGCTCTGAGATGAGATAAAGACTTCTCTGAAGTACCACATCTAGGGTGATATTTCATCCTGCAGCATGGAAGATAACCTGTTACCTTTTGTGAACGACACCCTTCCTCACCAGCTCGTGAGAACATAATCCTTTCTTGAAACAAGAACAATCAAACAAACAAAAAAACCCATCCCACAAACCCCCCAACTCTACTCTTTAACAATTGCAAGAAAACTCTGGATTTCATGCTGCTTGTAAAATGCTGCATCTGTCCCATGCTTGTCTTCTATAGCTGAACTTAAGTGTATTAAACTCCAAGTCAACCATACTCTTCTTTTAGTAAGATTTTGATTTCAGTATCTTTCATGTTTACTAAAGAACCTCATGTTGTGTGAAAGGTGTAATTTCAACATTTTCAGCTAATTGTTTTATCCTTTTTTTCTTGCCTTTGATAAGAAGAGTTAGTACTTAATAAGTTACAGTGATCTGTGGCTTAACATTGAAAAATCTGTTCTCCAGAAACATGTTTACCTATATTTGATGAGAGTCTTTGGCCTTATGAGATGCATCAAATTCATATCTAAAGATCTGTTGGGCTGTCTTATAATACATGGTGATGATACTCAGGAATTCCATTAGCAATAATACATTGGTAATTCAAGAGGCATAGAAAACTACTGCAATCTCTTAAATGTTCATTTTGAAGCCAGTGCAAGAACCACTTCTTCCATCACATATGTATTTCAGTCACAGTGATAAAGAGGCTGATGAAAGCACATGATTTTAACTGCTTCTGTTCTTTGAATCTGGTATGATACAACCATACTCAGTTTAATGTAGTAAAACGAAGTACACTATGAATGAAATAAAAAGCAGCTTCTTTTTCTTGAAGGTGCTCAGTAGTCCCCAAGGGGAATTTATGAGTCCTAAATTTTTTTTGTCAGTGACTTACTCTACAAAGTTGTGCTTCTGCATTCTTATTTCATCTCTACCTTTTTACACTCAGCTTGTAAGTCTTACTCTTAAGATCTGTTTAGAAAAAGGCACAAGATGCTTAGTTAATCAGTGTGTAGTTTAGACAGTTATCCCGCAAGAATGTCTGATTGTGCCCTTACTGTGAGGCGAATATTTTGTATGCTCCATACTGGTGTAAATTTTCAAATAATCAGTACTGTAATCTGAACAGCTTTCCTGCAGAAACTTTCTTTTTTGGGAAAGGGGCAAAATTAATTGTTACAGATGTGTAATGAAGTTCAAGAGACATCTGTTAACCATGCTGTTTTGAGTTTTGCTGTGTAGGTACAGCATTAACCATATTGTAGAGATTGCCTGTAGAGATTGCAAGGGAGAAGCATTAGCATCAGTTTGGAACATCATTTGGTCTTGTTGAGATTTTTAATCTTCCGTTAAACACTCGAGTCTACTTATCTCAAGTCTTCAAAGTAAAACTTTCTTCAGGCCTTGAAAGTTGTTTCACCAGGTTATCTCCTTTCATTTCTGTTGCTGGTTTGTTGGCTCTTCTCAGGGCACAGAGCTGCCTTATCAGAATCTGAAGGGTTTCTTGATTCCTTTTCTCATGGTCCAGTCTTCTGTTGCAATTCCCACAATTAGAACTTGTGAACTTTTCTGAAGTTCTAAAACAAATATTAACTTCTCTATGTATTTCATGACGCTGTTCAGCTTTGAAGGAGTTGCTCTTATTTTTTTTGTTTCATCTTTCTTCTTAGATTTGTTTTTTTCTCTGATGTGTTTACTTTCAAATTTTTGCAAGCTTCTGATCATGTGCATAGAGCATTTAGGGTTACAAAAGCTCCTTCTTTGTAGAGTGTTCTCGAAGTGTTCCTGCAATACAAACACAATGTAACATCCATCTAAACAGCTCCTTATTTCTTAGTCAGATGGGCAGCAAATTGCCCTAAAAGAAGACGAAATGAAAATTTATCAGGCAGTCAGAACTGAATGGTAACCTGCAGCTCCAAAAATTTCTTCCAGGTGTTAGGTGTATCTGTCTTTTCATGGAAATAAAATGCAAATCCTTTCTCTTCAAGTATATGGTATTTTTAAGAATATTCTGAATTCCTTCCATGTAGTGTGGCCTGGATATAAAATAGTGTATTAAACATAGAAGTTGTAAGTCTAGAAAATTTTGGTTAAGTATGGTATGTTTTCTTCAGTGTGGTAGAGTACTGTGGGAAACTTAATTTGCTTGAAACTTTTTCATATGTGAAGGAAACCGTCCTTTGAATAAAACCAGACAGGTATTAATGTATAAAGTTGACACTTGTTGACTCAATTGTATTATGCCTGTTATAATAATTAGTGCTAACTTTATTTTCATTTGTAGCATTTCATCTAGATAGAAGAAATTCACCACCGAACAGCTTGACACCATGTCTAAAGATTCGCAATATGTTTGATCCAGTTATGTAAGTAAAACCAGTTATCTATCTGTATTTCTGTATTCTTTTGGAAGAGGCTATTTTGTTCCTGAGAGGACTTTGGAAGAAGTGAGGAAACTTGAACACCTTAAAAGAAACTAACGGGTTGTGAAAAAAAAAAAATCTTTGTCTTGACATCTATGAGAAGAGATTAAAAAAATCTTCATTGTTTGTCTTTTGTCCTTCATTGTCTTGCTCTCTGTCATCGGTTCACTTCTTGAAGAGCATGGCATTTAGTCAAACTACTTGGGGCAATGACTGGTCTTTCTCAGTTTTGTAAATGTTCAGTTATATCAGCTGACAAAGGACACTAATGTGGCCTAACAACAGATTGTAAATTTTTGAAGTATTGTTAAATATTCTAGAGTATTTCATCTGTTATAGAGCTTGCAGAGTTTGCATTTAAAAGGCTGAATTTAAATCACTTATTACTTTATGGCACTTTAACCGTCCAATTTTGAAGCAAATGGATTTTAGTAGTGGGAATAAATTAGTGCTGAGTGCTGCCTTCTAATGCTTGTGTAATTCTAAAGTATGTACCATATATGAATAAGTAACAAGTCTTATTTCACATGCCAAGAATTAAGGAAGAACAATTTTGGGGGGTAGTCTTTTAAACCTTAATCCACTCCACTATTCTGTTACATCCCCTTTGACTGCAGACTAGATTATGCAAGGAGGTTGGAGACTAACATATAGGTTATATCCCCTAATCCTCTCTGATTTTTGAAGTCTGGTTTGCCCACTGTAAAGAGGTACAGGACTCCGATAACTTCTCTGGAGTAATTTATTCCCTGATGTGATTATACAAGGGAAAAACGAAGATGCTATGCTGTCCTACAGGGTATATGCAAGATGCCTAGTTCGGCCTGAAGAAGATGAGAAGTTGAGTGGAAAATAAAAGTTACTGATTAAAACAGGGAATAACAGGAAGTAGGAGAGGACATCAGAGTATGGACACAAGTGTTTGTAAAGTTTGGATATATTTCTTCAGTCTTGTTTCTAGCCACATGTAATTAGTTGCTTGCCTTATTAATTGAAAAGCTCTTACCTGATTTAGCTGAGGACAGTGTTATCTCTAGCATAGAGAAGTACTCTAAAACTTCTTTCTTGATGGTTTCAAGACTTAATGATGTGTCAAAAACACCAACTGTGGCTTCTTTGATAATTTTCAGGTTACAGTAGGGTGAACAAGACTGAAATTTTAGGTGTTGTTCTTGAGGTAAATTGATCCTTGTGTAGGAGGATTAAATAAAACATTAGATTTGCAGAGAATTTTGAGTGAGATCAACATCCTTATTGTCCTTACTTCAAAGAAGACTTCATGAGCTATATTGGTTAGTGTGAGTAGTACTGAAATAAGACCTTTCCTGAAGCTTCACTGTAATATTTATTGGCATGCTGTATTGGTTACTTTCCTGTTTCAGAATTAACTGTTCAAAATGTCTGCTGCTAATGGAATTAGTAACTGAGATGTTATTTTTGTCAGAACAATCTCCCTTTATAGCCTATATCTTTGCTGTAATCATCAGTGTTTTTCACTACTCACCCAGTCTATGCCGAGCAAGTGCATTAAAACGATCCCACATTTATAGACTAGGAGTTGTTCTGTTTTGACACTTCTCTTTAGTGTCGGAGTCCAGTCAGCTATTTTGAACATTGCAACTTCTAATAGATTCGCATTTTGTAGACCTTTTCTTTTCAAAGCTGACCCAGGTCCATTACTGGACTCTCGGATTACAGTCACAGCAAGATGCTTCATCCAATTCCATATTGCATGCTTTAGCCCCTTCCTCTTCTGTGAGCTGTCTCTCAGAGGATTGCTGCTTAAGGAAGTACTTCTTATGACACCCTTGGAGTTACCTTAAAACAAAAAAACAAAATTCAAAACCCTCAGTGCAAGACAAATTATATTATTCAACTGCTTGTGTCATTAGAGGAAGAAGGGTTATGTTCTTGCCCCAAATCTGAAAGGGATGAATGCTTTCACTGACCACCTGAAACACAAAATGTACCAGTGTATGGGGTTAAATTGGCATACTGTTTTGACGTTTGCTGTGGGTGCAAGGTATGTTTAACAGAATTAGTTTTAGCTGCTCTTTGTTAATGTATACTAACAGTAATGACTAAGTACTTTTCGGCAATGTGCCAGTAGCTGGTAGAAGCAGCCCCATAACAGAGGTCTTTTCTCTTGCCCTGAGAATCATCTGGGGAATATACCAGTTAATTTGTATTTATCAGTGTTAGCACAGTAAATAATCTTTTTTCTACTGCCAAAAGTCAACTTGTCCAACTTGTTCACTTGTACATTGTGAGCCATCAGATCACAGGAGCAGACTTAAACTTCGGTGAGTGTTCTAGACATTTACTATGCCAGACAGAAATGTGGGTTTTTTTAATATTAGTCCAAACATCACTTGCATAAGCCCATTTTAGGACAACACCCCATTCCCCACATACAGATTATTCCTTTTCATTCATAGGGTTGAATTTTCTGAAGTGGACTGTAGGGTGCAATTTACTGTGTATTCAGTAGCAAAAGTCCTAAATCTGTCCCAGAGGCATTTACCAGAAAATTACATCAAGTTGCAGAGAAACCAGACTCAGTGGGGAAAAATGAGATTGTTGTGAATGTTTAAAAAATTATGTACTTAATTAAATCTTTCATTGTTTGCCTAGGGAAATAGGTGATCACTGGCATTTAGCAATTCAAGAAGCAATCTTGGAGAAATGCAGTGATAATGATGGAATTGTTCATATTGCTGTTGACAAAAATTCACGTGAGGTGAGTGTCTTTCCAGTAATGCTTTGTTCATCTTTTTTTGTTGAACTTGTAAAAAACCCAAACCCCTTTCTCTCTTACTTTAGGGCTGTGTATATGTCAAGTGTCTCTCTCCGGAGTATGCTGGAAAGGCTTTCAAGGCATTACATGGCTCTTGGTTTGATGGTAAGGAATGGGAGTTTATAATAAAACATGGATAGAAATGACAGAAGATGGATGCAGTTGGAGGGTTTTTTTTAAAATGGTGAAATGTTTTGTATCCAAAGTATTGAGCAGTAACAAAAAACCCTGGTAAACTAATTTTGATGTAATGACCTGTTTGTACTTTACATCCCAAAGCAAAATGCAGTAATACTGAACTAGAAGGTTTCTCTTTTCTTGTTTCTTTGCCTCATAGGAAAGCTGGTAACAGTAAAATACCTGCGACTAGACCGGTATCATCATCGTTTTCCCCAGGCCCTTACTTGTAACACTCCACTGAAGCCATCAAACAAACACATGAACTCTATGTCACATCTGCGTCTTCGGACAGGCACAACTAATTCTCAGGGAAGTTCCTGAGAAGACTTTCTACAACTGCTAGGACTGTTACTTGCAACAGGAATTTTCCTGTTTGGCTGCCGTCTTCCTTTTTTAGTGCTTTTTGTATGTAATACTTCAGTGAATTAAATAAAAGTTTGAACGTTCCAGAATCTTGTTTCCAAAGGGACTTAGCAATGAGGCAGTAATACTGAGCTGACAAAAAAAGAAAAAAAAGTTGCTTCACAAAGTTTTCCGGGGCTATAGTAAACCAATGCATTTAAGTTTTGCATGAGGACTACCGAATTCATTATACATTTGCAGATGTGGTGACTGTATTTTTGCACCAAGAAGTGTTTTTGATAATACAAAAGCATGGAGAAAAGAAGACTTCCTGTATTTCCATAGTCTCCTGTGAAATAATCTTGTGGGTATTTTGTAACAACCTGCAGTTCCTGATGGTGAACAAGTTAAAAAATAAATCAGTCAACATTAGTTTTTTGTTGCTGTATAAGAATCTTCTTCTGCAGCTGGGATATGGGGAAAATGAATTTGGCGTAAGTGGTTGCATATAAGTGTGAGGGGAAACGAACTGAATGTGGATGTACTGGGTTTTGTATATAAATGTAAATGCTGGTGGTGGCAAAAATGGTTGTGTTCTGTGAGGATGTCTGCATCGAAGCAGCAAATAAGCTTCCTATTTTATTCAAAACCTAATGTTTTATATTATTTTGGCTGTAACATGACAAGAGGCCAAATAGCTAAAAGTGTTCGATACAGGTTAAATATCTTTTATAGGTTTTATATTAAAATGCCTGACTGATTTTGTGTGAAAGGTCTGATACCAATTGTAATGAATTCAAATTTGTGAGCAATAAAGAAGCAATTGGCAGATACTGGAAAAATATTTTGTGAAAAGCTGTATTTATTATTACAATTGTCAGGGCTGTGACAAAATACCATTGGGATTAAGTGACATTCCCAATACATAACTTGATTTAATGAACCTGTTAAAATTTTAAAAGGTACATAGTTTCTTGCAACAATTTCAGCTGATGCAAACTAGTACAGCTGACAGTAAATCTTGCGGCTCCAAGCTTGTAAATTTACTAATGTTTACCTAGAAGTACAAAATTGTTGCTGAGAAGCTTAGTTGCAAATCTAAGATTATTGGCTTTACTAACCCCCACTCCTACAACAATTTTTATCTAGTTATCCAGCTGAACATCCTGTAGGAGGTGAGACTGGAAGCACACTGGTTCCACAAATTTTACTGAAACTCACTTTACTTTGTAGATATGATGGATTTGCAGCATGAACTTGCACAAATAATGCACGTTTTTCTTACGGTTAAGTAAACATGATGCACACTATTCTGCAACAGGAAATCCTATTGTGCCTTACCTTTGTGCTTTTGTGGGCACCATGTTTATTATTGGAGAATTTGTTAACCGGAAAATTTTAAATCCTCAGTTTTATGTCTCAGATGCTAATGAATGAGTATATATAATATATAATCAGCCATGCAGAATTCTACTTACCAAGGACAAGTACATATTTTTGATGGGTAAGTAGATTGTGCCAGGTCTGGTAGATTTTGATGAGTTTTACTATATACATATATGTATAATATACATGTATATGTATTATATATATGTATATAAACTAATTTTGTTGTATTTGATGTGCATCATAGTGATTTGTTAACCTGACCTTAGTGACCCCATCTTGTGACCTGTTGCAAGAGTGAATGTAAAAATAGTTGTGGCATTTTAAAAGGTTGCCTCGATGCAAATGCATCTATCTTGCTTCTAAAATATATTTCTTGTAAACACTGTACATTTTATTATTGTAATATGTACTATTATGCAGCTTATTTTACCGTAAACTGTTAAGTTGACCAATATCCCTTCCTGCAAGACAGAGGGGAATGTGTATAATACCTGAACATTTGAGAAAAATCAGATTTTGTTGTAATTTGTCATCCTGTCCTGTAAAAACAACCAAAAAAAATCAAAACGGATTCGAATTAAAGGTTTATTAGGGGTTTTTATATGTGTCTCACCTTCTAGATATTTGGATATCTCTGACTCAAATACTTTTTTGATCTGGGGGATGAGGGGAAGATTAGTTTGTCACAGCCACCCAACTGATTTTTAATATTGGTTAGGATTTGAACAGGTCCTGCCCTGAGCTGACATACACAGCTGAGCTTCACGTCGCTGTCTGTCAGCTTGACTTCTGCCCTGATTCTGTAGGCAGGGAGTGCAGAGCATAACCTTGGGTTCTAACTTGCAGAAGTGGCACATTGTCTGACCTCTTAAAGGACAGGGGTGAAGAGTCTTAGCCTTGTGCTTTTGGCTTATTTCTTATATGTTGAGCTATGAAAAGTCTTCAAAGGGGTCTTTATAGACTAACAGAAAACACTGGGTTTGGGGTTTTTTTTGGGTTCCCTCCACCTCCCGTCATTATACTCTATCTTAAAATTGTTTCAGTGACGATTTGAAGGGTTGTGGGGCAGGAGGAGCAAAGAAGGGTGTGCAAGTCTAGCGTTTACATGCCTTTGCCCCGCATGCCTGTACGTGTGCCCTGTGCCCGGGCGCGAGGGCAGCGCAGCCCCGCTGTGGCTGTGTCCCCCGCTGTGTGCGGGCGCGGTGGCTCCGCGCTGCCGCCGGTGTCCCTGCCGCGAGGTGCCGGGGGCTGTGTCCGGGCCGGCACAGCCGTGCCGCTCGGGGCTGCGGCACCCCCGCGGCAAAGGGCCGGCAGCCCCGGCGGGAGGCTCCGGGCTCCGTGCTCATATTTGGCCCTGGCCGCGGTGCCCAGGAATTTCCCGTCATGCTCGCCGGGCGGCGGGCCCGTCGCGGCGCTCCCGCGGGGGGGCCGGGGCCGCTCGCTCGCTCCNCAGGAACGGGGCGGTGGTGTCGGGGTGCACTCGGGAGGAGCGGGCTCGGGGAGGCAGCGCTTGACCGAGCGCGCAATGAGCTCTGTCCTGCCGCGTTCGCCAGCTCCGTAAATTGTGCTGAGCTGGGACAAAAAAGGAGCCGAAACCTCCCGTAGGAGCTCTGCATTTGGTCTTGTGTTTCCCTAAGGAAGCGCAGTGTGCTGGCTCGGTGTTGCGTTACTGACAGATACAGTCGATGCATAAGATAAGGTATCATTTATTTCTTACTGACCTCTTCCCAAGTTAATGTAACTGTACTTAGCGCATCTTAATATTCCTGGAGACAGAAATGAGCCTTAATTAAGCTTCCTGTAATATTTGACAAGTTAGCTATAAATGCTTGAGCCAGAGTTTCAGTCATCACCCTCTTAGCTCAAGGAGTAGTCTGAAGGTGCAGTGATCTTAATCAGGGACA
Source organism: Sclerurus mexicanus (assembly GCA_013396755.1). Classification (NCBI taxonomy): domain Eukaryota; kingdom Metazoa; phylum Chordata; class Aves; order Passeriformes; family Furnariidae; genus Sclerurus; species Sclerurus mexicanus. The sequence continues at coordinate 2,204,773 of VWZF01006235.1, read as the reverse complement.
ACTGCGTATTAAAAATACCAAATCTATCAGTGGTTATCTACAGATAAGGCCAGATGTCTCCCGTTATCTAGCGATAAACGCTGTAAGGTAATCTCTGTAAGAGTTCTGACCTTAAACAAGCTTTTAAGAGAGTATAGAGCCTTACATTATATATGTCATGCTTTTAAGCTTTTGGTTGTTCCTATTAAAATGGTTATGAAACTGCACTTTCTTGACAGGTAGACGTCAGAATGCGATATCTGCAATAGCCAGATGCTTTGCATTACCGATATGGCTTGTTTAAGGCAAGCAGTCTGTAAATGGAAGAGCCATCTCCACTCCCATTGTGGCACAGTGCCACTCATCTGAATCCAGCGTTTAATGCTTAGAATTTGTCCTGTTTATGTTCTTGCCCTCTCTGAATTGACACAAGTGCTTGCTGTCTTATTTGCTGATGATTCCCAACTTTTTATTACGCTGCTGCGTGCCTTTGCAGTTCGTCATGATTCCTTGTCTGCCAAATTTGGTTGGTAACAGTGCCCTTTAAGTCTGATTCTGGAAGTAGTTTCCACGTGGCTTGTCATCTTAATCAGACGTTTGCTCATAGTTTCTAAAACAATTGCCTGCCTTGCTGTAGACATGGCTTATTTTAGAACAGTATTTCTTAGCTGTCTTTTAAAGTCAGTAGCTTTACCAGAGTTACTAAATAATCCTAGAATTCTGAGAGGAAAAAAGGATTATTTTTTTTAATAAAGTGTTGCATTGATTTCTCAAAACCACTAAAATGAGTGGAGTTAAGTCATACCTAGTTCAGTCCAGAATGTGGTTGGTTGGTCCTTTTCCTGTCTGATGTGCCTTGGATCTTTATAACACACATTTGGAAATATTTTTTAGGAGGAAAAAAGAATTCTATTTTTCTCCCCAAAGCACAGTCTTTAAAAATAATGCCTTTGTGGATGGGTAATGTTTCTATATTTGGTAGCAAAGCCATATAAGCAGTTGATCCTAGGAAAAAATAAAATCTTTTTACTGAATGACCTTGCTCATTTTTCCAAGTGGCGGCAGCTCCATGCCCTCACAGGGGTTTGGTTAATTTGGTTTGTAAATACCATAAGAATTTCTTATTTTTTTGTTTGGACATACCATAAGAATTCATTACAGCTGTTCGTTAAGGGCAGCTTGCACACAGGAAGCTCTTGGTCCTTTGCCCTGTTATTTATGAAGGTATGGGAGGATCTTGTTTACCTACTCATGTTTTGTCAGCTTTGTAAGATGATACTTGTTTCTGTATCATTGGAGGTCCAGCTTACTTATTGCATTAGAAATGCTAGAAAATGGAATTACTCTTTTAGGTGGATTGTTAATGGTTCTTTTGTTGTTAATTTTAAAAGATGGGGGAATAAGAGGCAGAAGGGAGAGAGAAGAGAATGCTGTTAAGGATTTAATCTTCTCAGACAGAAGGTTAAGAAGTCTGCCTGTCTGTATCTGAGTGGCACTGCTACAAGCCAGTGATGCAGTAAAGCCATCCAATTTTGAGATAGCTTTGTTGAGCTGCATAATTCAGGCGTGCATGTCCTCATTACAGAGCAACTCTTAAGCTACATGCAGCATTATATTAGTCACAGGTAGGGAACGTGACCTTCTTTTCCCCTTTCTATTATTTCTCTTTTTCATTAAAAGCTGCAGTTTCAGCAGCACCCAGGCTATGCACGAACTTAAGCTGTGGAGGCTTTAGCTGATGGGAAAGTGGGATAAATGTCAGCCTAAATATAACTTAGTCTAGCTCTAGTTTAAGGGTTCCTTTAGCCAGAGGACACCCAGAAAAATGGACACTCAAATTCCTGGTCTATTTATGGTGTTGTGATTAGGAATTACTGTAGGATAAAGTGAGGTGTGGATTTATCTTTTCCTGAGTAACTCTGAAGTTGCTTTGGAATGCTTACTTTGGAACAAGCTCCAAAGCTAGATGGCAATAGGATGTTTCTTGCTCTGGAATAACCGTGTCCATACATGGAGTTATTTTGTTACTTTCTCTACAGAAGACACAGAAACAAAAACACAGCAACAAAAAACCTGGGAGCTTTTGGGACATTTTTTCTAGTGTCTCATAGAGTAAGAAGTGGCTAGAGGTTAACTCTCCCTTCCCTTATTCATGTTGCTTTGGTAGAACTTACTATTACCTTTTCAAATGCTTCATTTGCCTCAGAAGAATCTTTGGTTCCCAGTAAACTATTACTATGTACTAGCTTAAAAAAAAAAAAAAAGCTCAAAACTAAAGATTTAAATCTCTTCCATGGAAATTTGTGAATGTATAACCAACCAGCAGTGTTTTAAAAGTAATTTTCAACCAAACACTTAAGAGAAGGAAGGGAGCACATACTGCATCATTAATTTCTACCAGAAGATGAAGAATGTAGTTATGGGTTTTAACAGGGATTTTTGTGTCCTTAATCTGTAAAGATGATGATCTGTGTATTTTATGTGAAAATAGGGTATAGAAGGATTCTTTGGGAACCCCATTTATGGTGAGGTAGTTGGAAATTATAATTTATCTGCTTAGCTCTAGCCTTCTGGTTTTCATTTAGCAACCTCAGTTCCAACAGCATTATGTGAAAACCACACAATCGAGCAACTGGAGCTGGGAATAAAGAGGCTTTTTGCAATAAGGACTTTAAGACCTGAGGAATTGAGTGATACTAGCCCCAAACAGGCAAGAACAGTGCTTAAACTTTTAATGTGCTAATGCAGTTTTGCAGTCCTCACAGACCGAAGTTACAGTTTATCATTGTTTTGTAAAGTATTTAATAGCATAAGTACTTCTTTATTTCCAGAAACTTTTGGATTTAAACATGATTCAGCTTTTGAGTGTTGCACAAAGTGTAAGGATGAGACTTCTGCAGAGCTCCTCAGTTCACTTGTTTTTTTCAGCAGCATCTGAACACCAGGATTAATGATTTCTTTGAAATGGGGGCAACAGTTTAGCAAAATGTACATAGTGTGCTAGCGCATTGTTTTGTTGGGAAGCTTTACCACATCCAAGAAATCTCAAGAGCAGTATCATGCATGGCATTTGGAAGTATTTCCCCATGGGTCTCTTAAACTCCGTATTCTTCCACAAGGGAACAACGCCTTTGCCTTACACCTGATGCGAAACAAATCCCTACTGCCAGGGAATAACAATAGCACTGATGGAAAGTAGCTGCCAAATGCCACCACTTTCACTCCCACCACACAATGGAAATGGAAAAAAAAATTCAACACACGGAACCTTAGCAGCTTCCTGTGGAAGTGATCTGTGCCAGTTGTCGCCCAAGAGAAAACAGCCCAGAAAGGTTTCAGTCTGCCTGAGGGATTGGGGATTGCTCTGTTCTTGTTCCTCCCCATTCACTGGTGTGTGCTTCTCAGGGAAATCTGCAGGTGAGCTTGTGCTCCAGCTGCACACACGGAGAGTGTAGGTGATTTTAACCACTTGGAGGACCTGTATGGTGGGTTGGATGGGGTGAGAGCCACATGGATGTCTCTTTCAGTTCATGCAGCACAGTGAGTCTGGCCTTGGATCACCCGCAGCTGCTTCAAGAGCAAGCATTGGTTTGATGTAAAGTCCTTCAGTTGACTAAGAAAAATGGTTAACTTTGTACAAGCAGGCTATGCCACCAGGGTCAGATTGTCCATCCTGCTGCTGGGAGGCATGAAACCAGAGGAGATCCCTCCTTTTGTGTCCTGATGATGAACAGTCACAGCCTACACCTACAAATTCAAGTCAGATTTGTACTAATGAGTGATTCAGCAGCGCACTGATCTAGTCTGCACAATGCTGAAACCAAGGCTTGTGGGTCAGATTGGTTAGACTTCCACTCCCGCACACCAACAGCACTGTCAGTAGCCGTACCACAAGTATGAGAAAGAGATGGGAGTTAAGACAGGAGCAGGTGCTTAGGCTGACAGCTCAGGGACAGGTGGAAAAGTAAAGGTGAATCATCCAACTGTGTGAAGTTACAGCCCTGAGATGCAAAGTCAGAAACTTCACAAATAAACTGACGTGGATTTTCTGTAGCTTTATTGTGCTTTTGAATGGCTGCAGAAAAAGAAAATCAGCCCTGTTGGTCAAAGACTTAGTATTTGATTGCTTGCTGTGGGAACTGTACTTTTAGACTGTGTTCTCATTTTTTTTCCTACTTTTTCAGGATTAAAATCAGTGTTTCATCAAGTCTTTTGTAGATACAGTGGAAAATACTCTGTGCTAACAGCACACCTTTTAACACATCTTTTAATAAGAGAAACCAAATTGTCTGTTTACAGACATACTTGTTTTATGTGCTCCTGCTTTTTCCTAAAAGCAAGCACACAAGGGAGAAGGTCTTCACTGACTTGTGCAGCAAATTAGAGGCTCACTAGGGAAGGGATGCGCCAGCTTCTGCTGGTTTCTAAACTGCTACGTGGCATCCCTCATCCAAAAACACAAGGCAGTTTTGCTACTTGCGTCTGAACTTGAGAGAGGTGCTGGATTGTATGAATTTACTCTAGCAGTTGTTGAACCATTCTGGGAAGGATTACAGCAGATACTTTGCAAGACTCTAGATTCTGCCCATGAAGTCTTTTAAAATATGAAATACAGTAGGTGTCGGGGGGAAAATAAGCCCTTTTTGTTGCTCTGTTACATATGTATTACAAACCAGTGCATTTTTCTCTGACAACAGTAAAGTAATAACTGTGTCAGTAATAAGGACAGTGTAGTAGCCGAGTGATGTAATGCTATTTAAGATGAGATGCAGCTTTCCAGAGCATTATCCCATCTCCACAATCACTCTTGTAGACTAAACAAACCAAGTTCCTAAAAAATTTTTGCAGGGATTTGGTTTTCTGAACCACTTTTGTTTTTACTTCTCTGGGCTTTCCTCAACTTCCTCTGCTCTGTGCCCCAAACTAGAAGGGCATTCCAGCTGATACCTCACTGCTACCGAGGAGAGCAGACTTCCTCACCGACCCCTGCTACTATGTATTATGTTTCTCTCTTTAATAAGCTACAAAGTGTTATTTGCTTTTTTTTTTTTTAAATAGGTTTCACACTGTTGGCTCATTTTATTGTCACAGTAACCTTGACATCCTTTTCTGCAGTACTGCTGCTGGTCTGGTATTCTTCCTTTTGGTTGTTTTGTGCATTTGAAGATTTCTTTTAAAGTCCAAATATGATTCTTTGTATTTGGCTGTATTGAATTTCATCTTGCTGATTTTTGGCCAGTTCTCCAATTTATTAAGACCATCTTGAGTTCTGCTCAGCTCTGCAGGGTGTTTCACACTCTTTGCAGATTGGTGTCTCTGCAGTTTTAGGAGGACTACTTGGTGAGTTTTAGCCCTGGTCACTAATAGAAGTGTTGAATGAGTGTGTTTATTCAAGCATCTCTTCACCTGTGATATAGGACCTTGATCCAAAATGAAGGTGCTTTTCCAGTTTGCTCTGTCAAAAAGTATTTTATGTTTGAGATCTGTTTGATTTACTGCTTTCCTCCTGCCTGTAGAATAGAATGAAAGAAGGAAAGTATGTTGATTGATGGATTTAGATTTTGGCAAGTCTATCATGGTGGCTTTCTGCTTTCTAATTTTCATTGCCTACTTATGAATTGTTTAATAATTTGTTTCAAAAGCTTCATGGGTGTTGAAGATGTAATTCATCAGTCACTTTTTCCTGCCTTTTGCAAAATGGACATTGCTATCTTACTCCTGAGGTTTTGTAAAGGCAAAAGCCTTTGAAAAATCCTCCAAGGTGCATGCTCTTTTCTGGATGATTGCCCCACCTTATCTCCCAAACACTGTAGGATAAATTTCCTAATCTAGCAGAAAAGGAAGAGCAACCTCAGGGAAAGGTTGCAGGCACACAAGATAGCTCCATTATCCAGGAATATAGTGATTCAGCATTACTGTGTTTAATTTCTGATAGTCTCATATCTATCCAGCACCTGAAGTGAGTTCCTAGGAGTGAGATTGAAAGCTTGATAGACTTTGATAAAGATCTCTCTTTAAAAAATACAGCTTCAGCAGCTCTATTGACTGTGTGCAGAGCAAGGTCTGTGCAACATATTTCAATGGTTTGAAATTAGTCACTGCAACTACTTCAGATGATTGCCTCTGCTGTTTCTTAAAAAAGTCCCTCAAATAGACTGCCATGGAAGGTCATCTGGGCAGTCAGCCTATTTCCAACCTGATAACCTGTGTGTGTTTTATTCTTTGTCTTGGATTGCAAATAGCAAAATTTGCAGATGGGTTTAACTGATCACAGCTTATGGTTTATTAATTTTCTTATCTGTTTTGCCTAGCAACTACATAGAATTTCCAAACATCTAAATAACTGTAAGAGAATGTGAGTTTTTCTGTACATATATACCAGTGCTCTAAAAATAACATATTGAGCAAATACGTTAGAATTCTAACCAGTAGTTACTGTTTCAAAAATCCTTAAAGTGGATATTGAGCCCAATATCCTTTATTGTCTTATCTTGATCAGGAGTGCTGAAGGCTTGCATGCTTGAGTGGAGATGTGCTGAAGCGAGCTGCAGGAGAATGGTCCTGTGCTGGGGATTGAGGATGCTGTGGGGGCATGGCTTAGTTGCTGAGGAATCTCTGATGTCTCAGTGAGAGTGGTGTGAAATGTCAGGACCAAGGAGGGAAAGAGGGACCCTGATGGTTTAAGTGCAGGATTTCCTTTTTTGGAGCATGAGTCCAAGTAGGACAGAAACAAACTGCATTTTGAGGCAACGCTTAATGAAGCTCCTGACAGCAGGCTTCAGTGGGGGGGCTGCCTGTGGGTGCCTGCTGCTGCCTCTGCTGAAGGAAGTGGAACAGATGTCACTTTTAAGGACAGATTATGCAAGGAAAACGTCAACATTTATCTTAGAATATTGATCCAGCTGGGAAGCTGAACCACAAAGCCTTGAAACAAGCAAAAGGCTGAGGGAAGAGGAGAATGAACTTGGTGCCTGCGTTGTTCCTCTGTGACCCCTTCCAAACCAGACGAGCTGAAGTGAGTGGTGTGCCCACGCTGTGAGCCAGCTGCACCCGCACGGCCAGCCCTGGGGTGTGTGTCTAGGGGCGCCCCACGCAGGACTGTGGGGCTGCTGCCAGCCCTGGCGCTGTTGTAAGTTTGCTTTAACAGAGCAGGAGAAAGTATTTATGGGTTTTTTTCCCAAAGGTAAGTACTTTTCGCCCTACAGAAGGGGTTTTGCATGGTTACTGCAAGTCCAGCTGGAGGCGTATAGGATGAATATTTTTGTCTTTTGAATGCATTTAGGGCTGGGGAATGTGTATTGACAAATATGTAAAGTTTAATAAATATTTTCAGTCAATTAAAAGAGGTGGAAGAGACACCTTCACATTCTGGACACTTGAGAGAGAATTAAAGAGAAGAGAAACAATTGAAGCAGGTTTTTAGGTAATATGTTTTGCTAGAATTAGCACTTCTTTTGTTCATGAATTGAAAAATAGCTTTAGGATGCCTAAAGGTGCAGATCCTTGTGCTGCACATACTATGTAAATATGTTTAAGGAATTAAAAAAATAAAATTCTATGTTTGCACATTTTTAAACTGCACTAGAATGAAAATCACAATTCAGCACACGTAGATTCCACATAATATTTTTCACTGAAAAAAGTTTGTCTTTGGAAGATATTCAGAGGCTGGAGCACCTGTCCTATGAAGACAGGCTGAGAGAGCTAGGGTTGGTCAGCCTGGAGAGGAGAAGGCTCCAAGGGGACCTGAAGGGGCCTACGAGAACAAAGGCTTGTAGTGATATGGCAATGGGGAATGGCTTCAAACTGAAAGAGGGCAGGTTTAGGTTAGGTATTAGGAAGAAATTCTTTACTGTAAAGAGTGGTGAACCACTGGAACAGGTTGCCCATCCCTGGAAGTGTTCAAGGCCAGGTTGGACAGGGCTTTCAGCATCCTGATCTAGTGGAAGGTGTTTCTGCTCACGCGGAGTGGTTGGAATTGGATAATCTTTAAAGTCCCTTCTAACACAAACCATTCTGTGATTCTGTGATTCTGTGACATTTTCTGTTGTAAGAAAGAGAGTCTTGAATAAATGTTTTCATCCCTGTAATTGCCTAAATACAAATAAATGTACATATAATCCTGCTTATTTATGGCAGAAAATTTTGTTTAAGGTTACATATTTTTAGCTAATCAACCTATTTAATGGTGGCGCAATTAAATTAAGATTTGTTTTATGAAAATGGTGTTACAGACATTTAAATAAAAATACTTGTAAAATTAGTCCACTTTGGGCAGCTATTTAAAATCAAATAATCTTTATATTTGAGTCAAATTTATTGCTGTTAGGACAGAAATAGTTTTGCTTGCTCTCTCATTTTTTAGTCATTGACATTCAGTATCCAGTTGTCTGATTGTACTGTAAGTTCGAGAAGATTTAGAAGTATAAGATTTAAAAGAAGATTTAAAGTATAAAGGCAAATACTCTTTCCTTACTTGCTGTAATGTCTTCTCACTGCTAGTCATAAAAATAAAAGTACGCCTTTGACAAGAGAAGACTTAGGAGTTTCTATTTTACTTGATGGAATTTTGTTTGGGTATAGATTAGGTGTTATTTTTTTTTTTCAACTGGATAAAGGTTCTTTGGGTTTTGGATGGTTAATGTTACTGTTCCAGTGTGTTTGAGCCATTCTTTTATGTTTCTTTTTATTTGTGCAATGTCAGAATTTCTATATGCTATAATTTATAAAAAATATTTTTGGATAAAAGGCTGAGGTTTTCTTGTATATTCATAAGGCTGCTATGCATACTATCGTGACACAATCTGTGTGATCAAAGGTACATTTCTAAAGGGCGCTTTTATTCTGTTGACATACGCGTAGACCTGTGTGTTCTGGGGACGTTGTTTGAAGGACAACTCACGGGGCCGTGCGGTGTGTGATTGTAGGAAAGGGAGCTGGCACCACTCGGTGGTGATGAGCGGTATTGGTTTACTGAGAAAGCCACGTGGAAAATTTCCATGTAAGGGAGACTGCTGGGGAGGGATTGGCAGCTATGATGTCTTTACCTCGAAATGCTTTTCTAGCAACTGGGATGATGAAAAAAGAAATCACTAACCCGAATTGATCGGAAATGAAGTTATGCTGCCTGACAGAGAGAGCATAACTAAATTTTATGAACCCCATTCCTTACTTACAAACTTTTTTTACAGAAGACTAAATACTCAGGTCTGGTTCAGAGTCTGATCTAAAAGTTATATTTTCTCAAGTAGTAAATTATAAAAATACAGGGAGATAATTCAGCCTTCAAATGGTTTGTGCTGAAGAATTGAATGCAGAATGAAATGATGCAGAAAGACAAGATGTGTCTTTTGCACTGGTAATTTATTTTTCTAGTAGAGGGTGCATGGCATCTATAGGCAAACTATGTGCATATACATGTAAACATATACTAGCATTAATCCCTTTTTCAGTTAAAGGAGTTCTAAATATCTTAAAAAACTGCTGGCCATAGACTTACTGATTGTTTGTTGATAATTTCCTATATATACTGTAATATGTGTATATAGGTATCCACTGAGGAAGCTTTAGCTTGCTGCTGTGGCAGTGAGTATTGGGGTTTTTTTATTCCCTGATACAGATTTTAGTCTGAGAGCTCATTAAACTGGAGGGGGAAACCGCAGCTGAAATCACAACTGTTTTAGCTGTGATATGTTCAGGGACCTTGTCTCCTTCAGTGTCATTTCTACATTTCCTTTCAGTGCCTCATAAAAGAGGGTCATCAAATTTAACTGGTCTGCAGTGTTTGAGAATTCAGCCTCTCTGTGCAGTGGAAGTGGCAGCGTCGTTCACACGTCCTGCACTGCAGCCTGTCTGTGCTGTGCAGGTCAGGAGTGCACGCTCAGCAAACCATGGCAGGGCTGGTTTTCATTCGTCTCGTTTTAGGAATGAGACAATGCTCTTTTGAAAAGAGTGTATTTTTTTGTTGTGTAATGTTGGATGTCCTGTTAAGTCATACCAGCTAGCTGGAGGCTTTCTCTTTGCTTCCTTTGTATGATATTCTACCTAAGAGAAACTGCTCCTATCACATATCTATTGTGTATCGTTACCCAGGCAAATAAGCTTTATAAGATGAGGAAGAAGTGTGCTGAGTTACAAAATACTGTGTAACACAATTTAAAAGAACACCAATTCCAAATGATGTATTTGTTTAGCTTTCAAAATTAGTAATTTCTTTTTCATTGAGAAGTCAAAACTAGTATGAAGGTGTTTCAGAATAGCAGAATAGAATTTTCTTTTGAAGGGCTTCTGTTCACTGCTATAAAAGAAAGTTGTGTTTAACCTTCTGGTAAATGATGCATGGGATTTGTCCCAAATTGAAAACAGACTAACTAGAAAGCTTATTACCTCTGGTCTGTGTTGGTAAGCCTGACAGTGCATGTATTGGCAGAGACAGAGACATACCTGCTCAAATCGACTTGATAGCATAAATGGGTTTCGTGTCTTCAAGTGCTTGGATAATTCTATTCACACCAGTAACCCAGAAGTTTTTAAAATCTGAGGTTTTTTCTTCTAGTACTGATAATGAATCCTTTACTGGAGAGCAACACAAAAAGCTTTTGGGCTTGCCAGTAGGAATTGTTAAATTAAAAATTATTTCCAGAACACTTGTATCTCATCATCTGAGCACCAGAAGCAATTAAATTTTTACCACTGTCTTGGAGAGGACTGCCTGGAATGGAAAAAATGAGACATTTTTCATGATGTAGAAAGGATCATGATTCTTGGAAGAGAGACATTTAAGAATAGTTCATGACCATTGTAGTTACAAAGTCACTGCCGTAAAAGGAATGTGCTGTATGTTGGCAGGCTACCAAGTCAGGGAAAATGAAAGTGCAGCTCAGCGCTATTTTAGTACATCAGATCTAGGAGGAGCAGGAGTGGTGGTAGGGGGGAATCCCAACTGAGTTATATTTGCTTTCCTTTGGGAAGTATTGCCCCTCCTAACTATTGGGAAACAATCTGCAAATGACAGGTGTGTGAGCGCTTGCAAGGCTAAGATAGTCACTGGTTTCTGCCCTTAGCCAAGAACCCTCTTTTGTCCCGGACTTGGGAACTCCTTACTTGTCTAGTCTCTTCCTTCCTTGGGGTCTTAATTTTTTTCACATCTATTTGCAGTTTCACTTTTCTCTTCCTTATTCATCTGCTGCCCACAAGGCTTGCAGTGTCTTGTCTCTACTCTAACAAAATCTTCCATTTTACATTCCTCCCTAAGGACCAAGTTAGAGTCCTTCGAGCAAGGACCGTCTTAACTTATCTATTGATTAAAGGGGAATTAATTGCCTCCCTCCTTCCCTTGTATTTAGTGTAGCATGAATGTCCTCTCCATCCACACAGGCCATGTCCTTTGGCTGTTCAGAGGGGACCAGTGCCACTGCCCTGCTGTGTGCAAATGCGGGGTAGTAAAATAAGAAGAAATCAGCCTCACAGTTTTCTCGTCCATGGGAGCAATTGCAGAACAGGGAGACATTAATGTACCTCTCCCCTTGTTGCTTTTTGAGAGGGTACAGTGTTCAGAAAACGCTTTGTTTTGATTATCCTCTCACTTCTGAGGCTTTATTAATTTGGCCCCTGGACACACCCCTGGACTTCAATTACACCAGCACCTCAGCCTCTTTGTTGTCAAACTGGTTTTTCACTAGCTAGCAAGGGGAACAAGGCAGTAGCCAGTTCAGCATACAACAAGGGTTATTCCCGTAAGGGTTTGTGAGTTTCCCATTTTAGGCATCTGATGCTAGAGAGAATGTTAGCTCAATTGGGTAATTAGATGGAAATTAAATATAGCTCTTTGTTCTCTGCTCAGATGTAGTGTTTTTCTTTTATAAGTATAAATATTTTTGCTCTTCTGGATAACCATTCTAATATATATGGAAACACAGACATGTAGAGCCTCCTTACATAGTGTATCTTTTTGTCAACATTTAAAATCAGTGAAATTATGCTGAATTGTGTGCAGAGGTTTCAGAATCTGGTTTATTTTCCAAGATTTGTAATAATTATTTTATTGGAAAGATAATAGTTTTAGCCTGAATGATAATCTAAAAGCTGTTACGGGAATCTCATCTCTCTTAGATGGAGGACCAAAGTCTGTGTAATAAAGCTCAGACTAAAGTCTGAACTGCTAAAAATATCTCTGAGATGCAGCCTAAGGATGAAATATGGAAGATGGTTCGTCCATAAGGCTGTGCTTGTCAATTGTGTATCACAGAGTGGGACTTGGGGTGAGCAGGTGAGCATTCCTGCTCAATCTTCTTTTCCTGCTTTCCTGTTTCTTTTGGCTGATCTCAGCGTTCAGACTCTTCTTCCTCCCCTACTCCAGCTGTTAACATGGTGAATATAGAAGGCATTCCTACTGAAGCTTCCCAGCTAGAACACAAAAAAGATACCTCAGTAACATCAATAGACTGGGCTGTATAACCCCATTTTACAGAAGAGAGAGAGGGCTGGCCTTGTGGGCACCGTGAGGAAGCTGTGGGACTGGGGAGGGCCTCCTGCACCCCTCAAGCTTGAGCAGCTGTGATGCCTGTCGTGCTTGTGTGCCCAGGTAGGAGTCTGCCCATCTCTGTCCCTGATTGCTCTGCAGGTGCAGGGACAACTACTATAATTCATGCTATGAAACACTGAATAGACTTTCCAGTTAAGTGCTTCTCTGGTTCCTTTGAAAATTATCATTTCTGTAAGTAAGGGCCATTAAAGCACCTGTAGCTGGTTCTGTCTGGTTCCTAAAGCATATGTGAGCCAAACCAATACTTGAAAATATTTATGTGTTACACTGTGTTTTGCAGGCAGGTTTTTTAGGTTTGAGTTTCAGTTGCTATAGGAAGCATTTAAGAACAAAATCCAGCATAAGAGAATATGTGAAATTCAAGAAATCAAAAAGGTTTTGAGCTTCACTCTTTAGGCTCTTTTCTAATGATAGTATTAACTTCAAGTTTAAAGGTTAACTTTTCTCGGTCTTCCACTCAAACATTACTAGGTATGGCAGTAATTACCTCTTTTATTGGGGTACAATATAAACTTCCTAAAAGTAGACTGGATTGCCATTCAGTTTGCACATTCCAGCAAAAACAGCTAAAGAGAACATGCTTCAATCGAGATTCTTGAAAGTGAAGTGGGAATTCAGGTCTAATACTTTGGATTTCTGTGGCTGTAACTGAGAAGCTAATACTGTGTGAGGGGTACTGTATGCAGGCAAACACGCAACTTAGATGCTACAGTACATCTGTAGAGCTGTAAGGTTAATTAGTTTTATTTAGAATGCTTTATGCCTCTTCAATAAGTCTTTGACAAGCTTAAATTTATAATTACCATTATCTTAGCTAACTTACTTGTCTTAGAGAGTATTTTACTCTCATCAGACAGTGAGCTTTTGCGAGGTATTTTAATAGCAAATCATGAACTTTTGAAGACATCTGGTTTGCATTATCAGTGGATGTACAAGCACATGACATTCCAGAGCCTAAAATCTCTCTTTAAAGGTAAATTTCATAGAATCACAGCATGGTTTAGGTTGGAAGGGACCTTAAAGGTCTAGTTCCAACCACCCTGCCATGAGCAGGGACACCTTGAACTAGACCAGGTTGCTCAAAGTCCCATGCAGCCTGGCCTTCAACACTTCCAGGATGGGGCATCCATGACTTCTCTGGGAACCTGCTCCAGTGTCTCACCACTGTCACAGTGAAGAATTTCTTCCTAATACCTAGTCTAAATCTTCCCTTTCCCAAGGTTTTATCAATTACCTTTACTATTTTGTGTCAAATGCTTCAAATACAGTACAGTGCATTGAAGCATGCAGTTGTCTAAAAAGTATAAAGTCCAAATGCATATTCACAGGATGTATGGTTTTTTGAGGATTGAAGGCTGCTCCCTTATTGTTTTATAAGGCTGTTGGGAGGCCAGGACAGAAGAGTTGGTTAGCCCAGGTATCCAGGTATGTAAGTGTAAGAATACTCTGTGCACTGCAAAGGATGCTAGTTTCAGGATCAGAGATCTTGAATTGGAAGTGGGAGCTGGAACTCTTCCCTTTTTTCTGTGCTAACCAGCAGTCATCATTCCCCTGCTGAAAAGTTTTCCTGTGCTCCAGTCTCCTGGCATCTCCTTGCAAGCTATTCAATGTTGCCTTTGCCCTCACTGTAGCATATACCATGACAAACCTGAGACATTAATTGCAAGCAATAAAATCCCTAAAAACCACCGAGTGTTATGCAGGGAGCAGGAAAGGCCAAGGGCTTCAGCATTAGCACAGAATGTGTTAAGGAAAAATTACTAGGGAATAAATAACTGTTCAGACACAGAAAGACTGATCTACTGAAACACCTGCTTATGTGGTTCTCTCTCTAGCCTGCACTTTATGTTCCTGCAGTGCCTGGAGGTTGATCTGTCCTGTCTGCTGAGTCTGATCGGCAGCAACTTTAGGTGAGCAAAAACCAAATTAAAAAAAAAAAATCCAAATGTTAAGGCTGGAATAGATGTATATACAAAATACTCCACTAGGCTTTATCAGGGGAACGTTTGGTTATAGTTTGCTTTATGTTAAAATAAATAAGCAAACCCTTTGCAAAACAACTGTTTGAACTTACTGCTGGACTGAAAAAAACTTAACAAATATTGATGAAAATTCAACCATTAACAATTGAGTATAGTAGAGTCCCAGGCTTTTACTGCCTTCTAACTTCTGGTTGTTTGTCTTTCTTCAATGTGGCAATATTTTTGCTCTTTGCTGTTTCCAGTGACACCGGAATTCCTGACAAGAGCCTGGGAACCTGGCTCTCTGGCTAGTGTGTACCTATCTCTTAATTGTTTCCTGCCCTCCAAATGAGGCCAGAGACTTGAGGGGGGGGGGG
>VWZF01006235.1:2169777-2187248 GCA_013396755.1 Sclerurus mexicanus | reverse complement strand
CTTTGTGGAGCATCTGTCCTTCCAGAAAAGTGGCGTGTTGCAGTGTTGCCGTAAATATGTGGAGGTTGGCAAGTCTGCGTGGTGGAAGTGCAGCACTGCAGTACTCATGGTGGCTCAGGCATGTGACAGTTGTGTTAGCTGGCTGTCCCCAGGCCACTTGGCCTTGACACTGGCACAGTGGGGTGCTGTGCCAGCATGGCTGGGCTCCCCTGGGGCTCAGACAGGTGGCCTTCAGCACCAGCATGGGGGCTTTGCTTAACCTGGAGAAGGCTGGGTGTGCGCAGCATGAGATTTTAAACCACCAGCAATGCTGTTCCCAGGTTGGTGTTTTCAGAGAATCACAGAACCAATTAGGTTGGAAAAGACCTCTGAGATTGTCAAGTCCAACCTTTGACCAAACACCACCATGTCAACTAGATGATGGCAGTAAGCACCACATTCAGTCTTTCTTGAAAGGAAACACCTCCAGGAACGGTGACTTTACCACCTTCCTGGGCAGTCCATTCCAATGTCTAATCCCCATTTCTGTGAAAAAATTCTTCCTAATGCTCAGCCTAAACCGCCACTGATGCAGCTTAAGACTGTGTCCTCTTGGACTATTGCTGGTTGCCTGGGAGAAGAGACTGATCCCCAGCTGCCTACAACCTCCTTTCAGGTGACTGTAAAGAGTGATGAGGTCACTTTGAGACTCCTCCATGTTAAACAGCCCCAGCTCCCTCAGCTGCTCCTCTAGTACTTGAGCTCCAGACCCTTCACCAACTTTGTTGCCCTTCTTCGGACTTCTTCCCACGTTTGTTATCATGCTCTAGCTGTCCCTGTTAAATAAGTCTGAGGCATAAACACGGCGGTGGAACCTGCTGAAGGCTATGGCCAAGCTTGCATGCACCACAAAAAGAGCAGGTGAAAGATGCAAATCTGTTGTAATGTTGGTGTCATTCTCCCTCAGCCTTTTCCTTGTACCCATGGAATTGGGAGGCAGGGGTGAAGCACCTCCAAACCAAATGTGTTAATTGCTATGAGTTTGACTTCTCGCTTCTCTTTACTGATCCTTCACAAGTCGTTCTTACTGGGGTCTGTAAGCTCCCGGCAGCAGGATTTGTGTGTGTGCGTACAGGAACTGGCGCCGGGAGGTCCTTCCTGCTGGAACTGCTGGGCATTGCTGTGATATACAGAGTAAATAGAAACGGCAATCAAAGCATCAACAATAATAGAATAAAGTATGCTAACTGCAGACTTTCATGAATGCTCAGTGATATTCTGTTGGGCTTTCGGGACTTGTATGTGCTCTGCATCTTTATGAATACTTGAGAGTAAATAACATTTTGGTGAGCACTGAAATACTTGACATTTTCAAGAGGCCGCGATCTATTTTACAACCCTCGGGAGTTTCAAAACAATTTCATGCAAGCTGTTTACTCTGGAGGGAGGAGGAGGAGGGCGGCGAGGCGGCGCTGGGCTGGGAGGCGCCGCCTGGCGCGGGCAGGGGCGGCGCGNNNNCGCCCGGGCTGAGGCGTGCTGATGCGGGCAGGTTTGTGTCAGATGCGCGCCACACCGGGTTGGTAATGGGTACGGCTGGGGGCCGGGTGCTTGTTATAGTCATGGAATCGTCACAGAACGGTTTGTCTTGCAAAGGACCTTTAAAGGTATTCTAGTCCAACCCCATGAGCAGGGACAACTTCGACTGGATCGAGTTGGACGGAGCCCCATGCAGCTTGACCTTGAATGTTTCCGGAGATGGGGCATCCACCGGCTGTCTGGGGTGGTCTCCAGGTGTCCTCTCTGATTCTTACTCTTCAGGGTGAGACCATGGGCAGTTTCTCCACCCATGGGATGGGTGAAACGCCGGGGATAGTCCGCTGCTGTGGGCCGTGGCTGGATGCTGCTTCCCGCGGCTCCTGAGCTGCCGCAGACCAAAAAGTCCTAAGGGGAGGCTGGGAGCCCTGTCCTGCAGCTCCTCAGCCACACGGGGCCCGATCCTGCTTCCACGAGAATCCCTCAGCGTTTGCATACCGGCTTCAGTGTGGTTGGCTCTGGTCCCCCGTCACATTATCTTCTGAAGTGAGCTGTGTCTGTACATGGCTGGGCTGTAAGGCAGCTGTGTTTCCTCCTTCCCATCACAGGGTGAACAAAACAATGGGTATTTGTGCATTAAACCCTTATGAAATAAAATCTTGCGACTGCCATCTCTCCATTTGCTATATTTTAACTGGCCGGAAGATCGTTTAAATATATCTCATGGACGGTTTACAACACAAATTATTTCCTGTCCTTGAAAAGTCGTGGTTTTAAGATATCTGGAAGTTTATTACAATGAAATGTCACATTCCTTGAATAAGTCATCTAAAGAACAATTTTTAGCAATGACTGGTTTCCAGCATTCACTATTCAGAAATGTTGCAGAGTCTGATTTTGTTTAAAATAAAATAAATAGGAAAAGCCTGCATGTTTGCTCTGCCCAGCATTCCTGGGTGTTCCAGGCAGGATTCCTGCTATCTAGTTGAGGTCCTAAGGTTTCTTGCTCAGTACCCCTGTACTTGTGACCACTTAGATCGCTACCCCAAGTTGCTCTCAGTTGGGTATCTAAAGCAGCTGTTGTGAATGCCCTTTATAAAAATGCACCTTCCCTCTCACATTGTAGCATATAAAATGGGGTCACTGAACACTATGTAATATATATCAAAATGTTAGGGGGTGGGATATCGGAAATGGACTAAATATACTAAGAAAAGTGCATTTAGAGTTGTGCTCCCATGTGGTGGTCTTATAAAATTTTAAGTATTGTTTTTTTCTGTGACTGTATCTTAACATTTTTGATGTTTTAATTTGTTCTCATCTTTTTTTTTTTTCTTTTTTTTTTTTCTTCCCTACTCAGCTCTTGCCCCTGTTCTTTGCCTCTGGTTTTGTTGGTGAGGATATCACAGTGATGTCTGCATTCAACCTGCTGCATTTGGTGACAAAGAGCCAGCCAGTGGCCCTGCGAGCCTGTGGGCTTCCCTCAGGTTGAATGGGTGCTGCTTGTTGTGTCATGCATAATGAAGGCCCTTGTAGGAATGGGTGTTTCTGCTGCAGGAAACAATGTGCTATGGGTTGCTCTGATTTGTTTAAGTTTTCCCTTGAACCAGAAGTTTATTTGCTTTTTTTTTTTTTGTAAAAGTCACTGGCTTGAGTGAGTGGTTTCATATCCAAGATTTTAAGAAGCTTGAAAATGCTGACTTCCTTGTCCAAAATATTGTCTCTTAAATTTTGTATTATTTTCCTCATTCTTGGCAAAAACAGTGAAATTAAACCAAAAATACTTTATTAAGTGCCATTTCTACTTTTAGAAAAAGATACATTAAAAAATTAGGATGTTGATTGTTATTGTCATTAAATTAAAAACATTTCCCAACATCTTTAGCAATATACTATAGTTATATTCAATGTGTTTCTTTTCACATTTTTATTAGAAATCAAATATGTTGTACTGAAAATTACATAAAAAAGGTGTGCAGAATTTAAAAGTTAATTATTTTTTTTCTCTGACAATAATCTTTACTTATGTGACACTTGTCTATATAACTGAATAGAAACATGCTATTTAATGCCCAGATGCAGCTGCACTTTTTGTATAAGGTCCAGGTTTGTCCATTAGGTCTGGAAAGTGTGCCATAAGACCCCATGTCCATGAATTGGTTATGGCATGAAAACCTTGAACCTAAGTATTTTGTGTTTCACTTAAACAGCAACAGTATCTATAAGGTCAGTGTAATAACGCCTGTGTACATGGTTACGTGGGAGAAAATAAAAGCTGCACTGAGCTAATTTTAAACATGACCAGGACTTTTCGTGACACACAAATAAAAAAGCTACAGTTCTGGTTGATCTGTGTTTGAAGCCTCAAAAAAGAACCAGCTTGGGTGTTGTACTACACTCACAACTGGTTATTAAGGGTGCAGAATGTTAAGAGCAGTTTTTCCCAGAGCTGGACTCAGCAAGCATATGGAGGTGATGTTTTAAAGAGTTTTTTTCAGTAATAAGACATCAGTTTCCAAGCTGATGGATTTTTCTAAAGCTGATTACACTTTATTTGAACTAAATCTGAGTCCAATTATTGCATCATTTGTGTTCTGTTTCCCCCACATGTGCACAAAACTCCCATTGACCTTGATAGGAGCTGCAAACACATATTGAGGAAGAGAGAGAATAACCCACATTGTGTCAGCTTGACCTTGTTTTCCTGTTATATTAGCTGCTGAGCCAGATTTAAAATCCTAAAAATATAGGGTAAGCAAATTTCCTTAGTCCTCGTTTTGTACCTTTTGATGTGTGCTCATATTGCTGGTGTCTACCTTAAAAGGGGGGCACTCGGTCTTATGGCCATTTTGTTCCCACTCTGAAAAGGAGATCCCAGAGTTGGTCAGCTAGAAACACACACCCCATGGAAAGTTTTGCTGGTGTGTACCTGTTTGCAAAGCATTGCATGGTATATTTTGTTAAATTGTTTTTCTGTCATAATCCAGTAGTCACATTTTGGAATTAAAAAGTTAACACTTCTATTTATTCCCATCCCTTTGATCCCTACCTGTGCAACCAATAATAGTTGAGTTCCACTGACTGACTACTTTATAGATATATATAGAGAGATAGGTAATAAACCCAAATTCATCTGCTACTAATGGAATAATATACAATCACATATCTCACATATTTTAAGAGTAATCTAAATTTCCCCAATGCCTATAAATTAACATAGGCTTTCTTTGCCTTTGCTTTGGTTTTTTGGTGTGTGGTGTATTTAAGGGGTTGCAAGTAAATGGTATAGTATGTAACAAATTAAACATGGGAACAAGATGTAGAGACAACATCTGCTTAAATGCCACAATGCCCTGTGACTTTGACTTCTGAATACACATAAAATACCCCATGTTCTCATGAGTTTTTTATAACATAACACTTTGAGTTAGTACTTTTCCAGGTCTGTGTGAATTGCAGTCCTTCAACCATACCACCATGCCACATGTCCACCGAGTCTGGGATGGTGTGGAGCTTGGCTGCCTTCTAATGCAGTGGCAAATTCAAATTCCAGATGGAATGAGACTTTTTAACCTTCTGGAACCCATGCCCACTCAGCATAAGGGAGCAAAGTGTCAGCAGAGCAGTAAAAGGGGCTTTCAAACATTAATTTAAACTCTATGCAGTTAAATATTTGCAGGACAAGGACTTGAATGAAAGTATCATTTGAATTTCTGTGTTTGGAATGATACTTCTGTATTTCCTCTAAGAAACAAAGTAACACAATACAATATTTCATTTCTATTTAATATAAAATTATAGCTGTAGATCAGAAATGTGACCTTTTTTTCTCCTAAAAAAATTAAATTAATGAAATACTATTGGAAGGTATTTTAGAATAGAGACGACCTTGTGTCTCTTCTTTGAACCACTGTTTTGTAAGCATGTGTGAATTACATGGGATCACTTGTGCTAGTGAGGTGTTTTTACTTGCTCTTTTTCTGTTTGTATATTAGCACCTGGAGTGCTGGTCTGTTCTTCCAAATTGTATTTTAAAAATACTTTTTTGTCTGAAGTTAGGACTAAACGTTTCAATGTGTGCAAACGTAGCTCACTGTTTGCTCGTAACATTTTTATAGACAAGATGGCAAGTCCGAGCAGGAGCAGGCACTTCCAGTAGATGGCACTAGGCATTTGCTGTTGTGCATGCCCAGAGCTCTATGAAAAGCTTTCCATTAGGGAGTCATTCGTACAGAAAGTACACCCTGAGACCTTAGGAACATTTACAAATATTTTAAGAAAAGCGTGAGCACTGGGAAAAAATCACATCACTCTGTGCTCGTATGCAAACTACCATCACAGTGGTTCAAGGTTTCTTCACTGCCAGTAATGATTACAGCTCCGTTGTGTCTGTTGTGTCATGTAGAAGTGTTGCTCCTTGAGCCCACTTTATTACAGTTGAATGCTCTGAAGTTCTTTGGAAATGTAGGATGCACTCAGCACTTGCCAGGATTTAGTTCACAGAAATTAAGTCTTTGAAAAACACCCCCACCTCAAAACCACAACAACCACCATCAAACTTTTAATGTAAAAACTACTTCAGTAGTTTAATGCATACCAAGAAGCAACTGATACAAGTAATGATTATGCAGCTTCCATGTTCATATGTTTTCTGAAGCAGACCACCAACCTATAAAGTAAAAAAGCTTATTTTGCTTTGCTGTGTCTTTTAATTATTATGGGTTCTCATTTCTTAAAAAGATCTTTTATTTCTTTAACACTTTGAATGTCGTGCTGCTTACATCACATTTTTTGCATGCGATAATTTGGCTTTTACTCTCCTGTAGACCAAAGAAAATTATGGTGCTTGTAAAATTAAGTAAAAGTAATGAAGAAACTGCAGGGGTAGACTCAGGATTGGTTTTTTTTTTTTTTTTGTATAATAAAGTCCTAGGTAATCCTAAATTCTTGTGAAGTGTTTAATTACTAAAGTAACTGCTAGTAGGAAACCATACTTTTCTAGGATTAGATTAAATTACAATGCATCTGTATGAAGATGGTGCTGGGCATATGGTGTAAGTCTTTAACATCTATAGTATAGTTTCTCATAACTTGTTTTATTAAATCTTTGTTAATACTAAATTTCAGTATAATATCTTTTCATAAAATTGGAATGAATAGCAAACAGAAAATTACTATGTCTTAAAATTGGATTTTTATTAGTAATCTTTTAATATAAAGGATTACTTTTAGGAGCAGATCCTGACAACATTTGCATACATGAATTATTTGTGTGCATTTGTTTCTCTGAACTCTCAAACTGCTCATGTCAGTGAAATTATCTGTGTGCATGGTGTTTTGCCAAATAAGGCTTTAACAAAAAGTCTAGAAAAGACCTTAGTCTTGTGTGCTTAAAGTAAGGCAGTTGCTGTCAAACTTCGTGTGACTTAAGTATGTCTAAATGTTTCATATTGTATGTTTCTATGTTCAGAGATACCATTTTCATAATGTATGTTATAACTTCCCCATAGTTTTCTATAATGTGTATCGTCAGAGATGTACTACAACAGATGTCTGTTCACATGGTCCAAATGAAAATAAAAGTGAGACTGATATTGTATAGCATAAACCACCAATATGGCTATGGTTAAATACCTGACAATGTTTTCATTACAAACCTCTGTTTTCTGGGGTTTATATCTTGAACATAAAAATTTGCTTTGGGTTTAAATATGTCATACAAGGTCTCGAATGTACTTATTCCTCAGAACTGATTGGGGGACAAAAATTTGAACTCATTTGTATCAAGCTAAATAAAAAAAAAAAAAGGCAAATATCAATTTGGAGAAAAAATAGATTTTTAAATTTAAAATATGGTCTTGCAAATACCTAGCTTACAACCTCCCAGCAGTTATGAGGAATTTAATAAATGCTTGAAAAGAGTCTTGAAAAGATGCACTATGTGAGTACAACAGTAAATAGCATGTGAAGCCATTTTTGTGTCATTATTATAGGAATGCCTATGTATATGTCTACCTTCTAGCCATATGATAGTAGAACACTATATTATTGTAATAGAGCCTATTTTTGGAATGGCTTTAAAATGAGTTTCAAAAATTAACTTTGCATATAACTGTCAATGTATATACAGTGTTGTACTGTGTTTACAAATGTTTCTTTTATACAGTAGTATTCAGTCTAGAATGTCTTATTTAATGAAGTTTAGAATTAAATTTATTTGTGGATATCTCATTGGGAGTAATATTCTAAGAGTGCCTGATACCTGTAAAACTTGGATCATGAAGAAGACTAGAAGCCTGCTGTACGTACCGAGAGTTTGTACACTGTTTTTTCGCTCTTCTCAACATCTTGTTCTGATGGAGTTTTACACTCTTCCTCAATGCTCAACAGACAGAAGGTGCTCATCTGTGCCTCAGCTAGGTGGAGGCTCTTGCCTCTTGCACTGAGGAGCACTGGGATGATGAGACGTTACTTGTGCTACCAGACCGTGCACAGAGCCAGTTCCTGAATGTGTTCCCTGATGGATCTTTTAAGGTTGTTTGCATTCCCTTCCTGCCCCCATAAAGGATCCACCACAAACCATTTCCACCTTTCTTACAAGAATGTTTTAATTCTGGGAGTTCATAAATTTCCTGTGTTCCATTCCTGTGCCCTCTGCAGCTCAGGATTACTGTGTTTTCTGCTCAGTTGGGTATGGAAAAGATGAAGTTTCAGCTCTAATGGTGTTTCTGTGTTTTAAAGTTTCTCACGTAGAGTTACTTTTTTAGTTATTGAAGTATTTAACAGGAGGTCTGAGAAGTCCTCTAAGGATTATCTGCAATTTCCCCCTGCAATTAAAAGCAGCCCCTGTCTTTGTCCTTTCTCTGAGGAGTATGTGATGAAGGTTTTAGAGAAGAATGTGGTATAAAGGACAGATGACAGCACACAAAAAGGAAGGACATTTTTTATGTTGCTAAGCTGAGGGAGTACAAGCAAGAAAAGGTGCAAGAAGTGAATGTGAACCCTAAAGTCAGTAAGACTATGTTGGGAAGCAGTGGAGGAGATGATCATATGGGTCACTTAGGGAATGTGTGAGCTTGGAATTTGGTGGAACATGGAATGGGTCTAGAGTGTGGACTGGAAGTCAGGCACTGGAGACATGAACATTATCATAACTTGACTGCCAGCTTAACCACAGATTGCTACAGCACAGATCATGATTTGGGAGGGAAACAAGTAGAGAGGAGTTGTGTCTCAGAGAATCCTAAGAAGCAGAAAATATTTGTTCTTAGTTCCAAGCTAAACATGTATCTCAGTTTGTGATTTCCTTCAAAAGAAGCTGTGTTGGGAAGAGTTGTGTGGCCAGGGTATGAAGGTGCCCCCTGCTCTGACTGAAGGAGAGGTTCTTATGGGGTGGGAGGTGCTGGCAGCCCAAGTTCGGTGCTGGGAGCTTTATGCACCAAATGCAAGAACTCCCTGCTCAGTACTCTGGCCCAGGTCAAGGAGTCCTGAGGAGAGCAGAGTGGGGAAGGGCTTGACTGAGTCATCTTAAAGCCATTTTATAGAGCTTGACCCAGTCTTCCTGAGCCATAAAGCATGGCTGCATTTTAAAAAAACAGGGAATTCCAGAAGGCCCATTAGGAAAAGAAGTTGGCAGTTACAAACCTTTTTGGCTGTTTCTCTACCTTTAGTTCTGAAGCACATTGAGAGGGCAGGGGGCTACAGTGTTTTCTGTGGTAGTTCTGGTCATAGCAGAGCAAAAGCTGGAGCACAGTGTCCTAGCAGTTCCTGTCTTCATGCTGGATATGTCCCTCAGTGCTTGGAGAAGTGGGATGAAAGGCCATAGAGCAGGCCATTCCTGCTTGTATCTTTGCTAAAAGGGTTCCTTACCCTCCCCAGTGTGGGACAGACTGAGTTTTGTAGGGCATTAGATCTGGTCTGTTGTGGGGAATTGGAGAACAAAGACCTTCCCCCACCCCTCTCCTTTCTTCCACCCCCATTCCAAGTACAGATTGTGGCACCTTGAGTCGTGAAATGCAGTGCTCATTTCACAGGCCACAGATCACTATTGTGGAGGAAGCAGCAGGAGGATTTAGCAACAGCCGGAATGCCAAAATAAGCTACACACCACTGCGGTAACTGCTGGCAAATGCTTACTTTTTAATTGTTTCTGCTGCAGGGTTAAACCTTTATTAAAGCAGTGTGAATAAACTTCTTTTGATGGCTTACTGAAATATTTTAAATGCAAAAGGTAGCATAAAGCACTCATTAAAATTCATCTTAATTCTGCTGTTAATACAATGTCTTTCCATATGTAGTGCACCCTCTTATTGATTCTGAGATACAGAGAACAGAGAGCTGAGACCAGATACAGAGTTCTCAGTGTCTTTGCCTTTCTTACTTTTAATTTAAACAAATGTAGTGCCTGTGAAAGGTGCTAGGATCATATCAGCAAAACAAAAGTCTCTTTATCTGTTAGGGGGGAGAGAAAGAGAAATCCATCATTATAAATGTTCCCCCCTCCACTGCTGTACCAACAGAACTCGATCTTGTCTTGCCTGGTTTGCATCCAAGAGGAAGGCAAATAGGTCAGCTGCCCTGTGTGCTCTGTCTTTGGCCATCTCAGCAGAAACAATAACAAATGTGGCAGTTTATAATGTAATGAGCTTTTGCTCCACTTAATTGAAGGTTCTTCTATTCACCAACCTCTGCCAAGCAGCCACATGCTGTCATTGTTGTGGTACTAGTGAAGATGACAGCTCAAAAAGCTCCAGGGGAAGCTGCCTTCACCTCCACCAGCTAGTGCAGGGTGGTGGTGGACTCCTCAGTTGTTACAATTTGCAAAGGTTCTGAGACCACGATTGTGGCTGGTAGTGACATTTATTTCATTAACCTCAGATAAGGAAGTAAAGTAGACGTGGTTGGAGAGGACAAAAGGAGCCGCTTTTCTTTCTCCCTTTCCCACTATGCAAAACACTTCAGTCTTTTGTTAAATGTTTTTTTGCATTTGCAGGGTTCAGATTTCTTTTCCAGGGAATGTCTCTTTGGCTTGCATGGCCATGTAACTTGCAGCAAACACGCTTGCAGACGTGTGGAAACAATAGGGCAGCTTCTGTTCCCATAGATGATGCCTGTATGGGACTGCTGGGGTCCCAGTATCACTTTCTTTGGAAAGAAAACAAGTGCACAGCAGAGATGCATGAATTAGCAATTTGGAGACTTTAAAATTTTATTTTATTTTTTTTTGTGCTTAAGAAATTTGCTGTCTTATATGGGAGATATCTGACAGTGACTCAGAATATATGTTTGTATTAAACATGAGCCATGCTGACGACCAGGTGGAAAAAATAAATGTGACAGCTCTGTTACTTGATTACATGAGAAGTTTGCAAATTTGCAAAGAAGGGGCTTGCCCTTCCCTTGTGGCCATCTGACCCTCCTGGGTGTTAAGTAAATAATTTTTTTTAAACACAGTTAATTTTTGGGTGGTGTTCTTTTAAGACAGAACCTGGCATTTAACCCAAAATTGTAACTGCTGTCCTGGTACCTGACTTTAGGATTTTCAATGCACAATATAGTGGAAATGGTCTTCGCCCCATTACTCCTAATGCTTGCATGAAACTGCAAATGGTATTGCAACAGCGGGTGGGAGTTAGCTACCTACAAAAAGAAGCAAAGGAGCCATCCCTCAGAGGAGAAATACAGATTAGATTTTCAATGTGTAAAACATTTACAGGGTTTTTTTAATGATGAAGTTTGGATTTTACTTAAACTTGACCTCCCAGCATTTCAGGGTTTCTTTTACAGCATCTATCCTAGTCACCAGCACACTTAGGTAATTTAAAATGGCTTGTGAGGGGATTATAAGAAGAAATATCATGTCAAATGCAGGTTTTATAACACTGTGTTTTCCAGTTTACAAGGCAGTAGAACTGTTTGCAATGATTTGCATTTTCAAGAGTTGTTCTTTTTTAAACTAGATGACCAATACCTGGCTAGTTTGCAGTGAGAGTACACTGTGGCATTCTCCCAAGGCTGTGGACTAGAGGCTGCAGAGAGCAAACTAAACAAAAGTAATAGAGTTGTGCATTTGCCTTTTTGTGATCAGAGAGAGAGGTAAAACTGTCAACAAGAGGCATAAACGGTGTAAATGAAATTTGAAATAATAAAAAATGAGATTCCACTTTTAATAAAACTGAGTGTTAGCAATAGCATATGTAAGGATATTTCTTTAAAGAAATGTATGCAAATATTTTTTAACCTTGCAGGATTCCTCTTAATGTAATTTTTTGTTAGTTTACCATTGATCTACCATGGTCTGACCCACTGTGGGGGATCAGACTTTGGGACGCAAACTATACTTAGAGCCAGATCCTGTAATCTGATGTACATTCATAGACCCTTAAGTAGCTGTGCATATTCCTAGGGGTCTGCCTACACAGGTCACATTGCAGGACTGGGGCTGGGATGGTATATAAATAATAAAATGTGCTGGAAGGCCCCTAAAAAACTGCTTGTGCATATTAAAAGAAGTAGTACTGAAAACTAGAAGCCCGATTTATTATATGGCTGTGCTCTGCTGGAACATTTGATCTTGCTGTATTTAATTCAGGAAGTCGAAGTGGTATGTGCTCAGTCCATGACTGTAATGTCCATTAATGCTAGTGGAACATAAGCATGCATAGAAGAGGGAAAATGTATGCTGTGTCTTCCACGCAGCTGAAATATTGGGCTAATTTCAGTGATAGGAAGCAAAAAAACACAAGAGAAAACTGTTAGAATGATTCAAAAGACTGTTTGAAGTAGGAAAGCCGTCAGGCAAAATGCCACCATATTTCAGGACATGTCAGACACTAATCACCACCCTCTGGCATGTTGGAACAGGTGAAGGGGCTGAGTAGTGAGGAGTAATGATCTGCTAACTTCTGTCCGTCTGTCTGAACATATCTTGTTGCTAGTTTTCTTCTGATTGCTTATAGGGAAGGAATGTTACGAACCACAGATTTGAAAAGGTCAATTGGAATTTATATGTGAGGTGAGACACTTAATGTCTTCATTATCAGGTCAACACCGAGAAAATACTTTCTGTTCACTTAATTCATACAGAGGACTGTGGAGCTGAACTCTGAAGTGCCCATAGTCTGCAGGTGAATAGTAAATGGCAGCATGCATTGCCTTGTTTTTCGGAAAAAAGCATTCCTAACCACAGGAGTACCGTGAAGGCTCCAAGAAGGGTTTCTATTGGTATTTATTTCACTCTTTTTGGGATTTTATTTTTAAAATGTTTACGCACTGAGATTTGTGAGCCTGGTCTTTTCCTCTCAAAGCCTTCCATCCTGCTCTAGGATAGTAACCGCTTTTAGCACTGCTGGAATGGTTGGCAGGAGGCTGAAGGCAAGTGCCTGTTGGTGACAGTTTCCTGCACTCCGCTCTTCTCATGAGTGCCAACCCCAATGAAGGCACTGTGGTGTGCTGATTAGAGAGACTTAATCTGGCCTTCGATCCTCCAGTAGAATGTAAAGGGAATTTTGTTTGCCCTTACAGGCCAGTGTTCACCTCTCCTAACAGCAGTGTCTAACTGGAGTTCAGAACATAGCTGTCCTGACCTCTTCTAAAAGTTCTTGGTGAGAACATCACCTCCAAAGAACAAGTGAGATTCATTCCAGAGTCCTGATATAGATCCTATGAATCCAGACTCTGTTATTCTCATACTGTATTTAATTTAGTCTCACCTTTAATGTAATCACACTGATGTCATGCTATTTGTAGAACTGATGACTTTTTTTCTCATCTGCCTCGAACTGTATAATTTGTCAATGAACTGTGAGCCTGCCTTTGTGCCTGAGTTGCTGAAGAATTTTGTTGCCTGTATGGGAACCCTTTCTACAGCCCAAACCTCATCCTGTCTATGGAGAACCAGACTGAGGAAGGTGGTCAGCCTGCCCATTTATTCTCTGGTTTAATAACAAGTTTTATAATATCTCCATTACTAGCAACAGTTTTTCTCATATTTGGCATATCTTTGTGTAACTTCATGTTGTCTCTTGGAACAGTTGCAAAACCAGAAGCAACCACTCTTTTGCTAAAAGCTGAGCACTTTTGTCCCTCTTGCATATAATGTTTTCCTAGCCAAAGGACTGTATTCCTCCAATCTCATCCAGTGATTTCTAGGATTTATTGCATTTTATAGAAGCTTGTAGACTAGCGCTGTTTCAGGTAATGTACCCTTTATATCCTCTGCAGTCAGGGGTGAGTCTTGTTTTACTTCTCTGACTCTTTGGCAATATGGAAATAGTGTGATCCATTTACTGACCTTTTTGTTGCTAGCAGTTAAGTAATAAGTCCAATTAATTGAATAGGTCCATTCTTGAATGCTGAGGGCTGGACCTAGAAATTTCCTTTATGATTTGTAGTGCAACTTTTTGCTGCTGTGTACTTAAATTACAAACCTGGAGAATCCTATGTTGGGGTCAGTTGCATTTTACCCCACTGCAGTTTGGCAAAATTCCCCTGTAGACAAAAATACTTGTTTGTATTATAAAATATGCAGTTAATTATTAAAAACAAGATGGGAGAAGAATCTTTTTTTAACATGCTTTCTACTTCAGAACCTATGTTGTGGACCAAGTGGCATCTAGAAATTTTCTTGTGCATATAGTGAGCCCATTGATTAAAGAACATTAAATTTCTAAAAGAGATGAAAAATTACTTAAGGAGAGTAACAAGGGAATACTTAAAACATTTAATATTTTCTCCAAAGTGAAGCTATGCTTAATTTGCCTTTTTTTTTTGCAACAGTTAAAGAGCAAATAGTATGTCTTTTTTTAATTATGGGTATATATTTTTAAAAGTGGTATTAATTTGTGAGATTCTCTACTCACTAGATTACTTTTAAAGACTGAAATTATAGATAAAAGACTATCTCTCAAACAGTTTCTTTTTGAGCTGCGTAATGCAAGATAACAATAGCTATTTATATAATGTATATGCTTTCTTTCCCTGTTAGCTATACTTCGAAAGACTTATTAGTCCTAGAGTCCTGCACATTTGGAGAATAAAAACCTCCAAAGTTTGACATCTTTAAATAAGCAACCAAATGTTATAAAGAACAAACCTCACTTACAGTTAGGAAACAATATTTACATTTAAGGTTGAAAAGCCAGGATGTAGGAAAATTTTGCTAATTTGGAAGGTGACCTTTAAGTGCACCAAAACCAAATAATTTGTAAGCTATGGCACAGGGCACATTCCTGCAAAATTTGTGTGAATACTGCTTTAGTGGTTCTTGAAAGACAAACAAAGAGACCTGGAATGAAATCTTTATCCCTCTCCCAAATAAGATTGAAGCTAACAAAGGCATACAGCAGTGCTCTTTCAAAGCTTGCCATTAAAACGAGGGCTCTGCAGCACAGCTAATGAGATGGCTTAGAGTGGAAAACAATCTGTTTTTAAGAATGTTTAGATGAAAAGTAATTTCTAATCTATGAAATAAAGTCGCTTTTCAATACCTTTCTTTCAGTAGTAAAGCTTTTTATGTTTGCACTATTTACTTCAATCAGATGTTTTCAATTTTACTTTTTTCTTCCTGAAAATACTTCCTAAGGTTAATGGCTAGTCGATAGTGACCAATAGCATTATTCTTTTTCTCTCTCCCCTATTCACCCACCCCCACACATTAAAAAATTGAGAAAAGAAGAGGGGGAGGAGGAAAGAAACATCTCTTCTTAAATGATTTGCAAGCATCTGTGCTTTAAGCTACTTTTTATGAACGCTCCTTAGTAATGACTCAAGGTAAAAAAGCAGAAAAGCATCCAATGTTAGGAAATTGCAATCCAATACCATGTAATTTAAACCTGCCATTGCCTCTCCTGTACTAAATGACATACAGATGGGTAGCTCTGTTGCCTTTACTTTGGGAACACAATTGGTCTCTTTATGAGTGTATGTATGTTACTAGCAAAAAATATTTTTGTCGGCACTATTTATTTCTACTTGCACCATATTTTAATTACTGTCATAATTAGAGTGCTTTTCCTTGCTGTATTTTGTCAGCTAATTTTTGCCAACGTTTATCAAATTTACCTGAATATTTGGCAATTTCTGCTGCTACTTTGGGAGTTTTCATTCCCAAAAGGATCCTTATTTTTGGGTTTTTTTCTTTCCTGATGTGAACTTTTGCGTTACACTGACGTGTTTTTTTACAGTAATCCTTATGTATTCCTTGGATTTTCTGTGTGAACTAAGCAATGCGTATGTTGAGATTTTCAAAGGAGGGTAATTTCAAAAACAGCCTTAAATTTTACAAGTTTATTGTTGAACCTTGTACAGCTTTGTGCATAAAGAAATTACTTGCTCTTAAGGACTCTCATTCTAGTGCTTCAACAGTGAAAAAATAAAATGGCTGCTGTTATAAAGAATGAGAATGCAACTAGAAGTTAAATCAACCTTATTGTAATTCTGAAGATTTAGAATTGTTTTTCAGCTACTTTTAAGAGTAATGAAACTACTAGATGTTGTGGCTAAACATCATATGCCCATTACCATAAGTCTCCAATACAGATGTCTTGTAAAGAATGTTTCAGCTGTAGTTGGGTTTTTTGCAGTTTTTTTTTTAATGGTCGGAAAAATGGTACTTTCTTGTGAATGATTGTGTGCGCAACAATTTAGTGTCTAACACATCGAAGGGCTTTGGCTGTAGCACATTGTCACTGCTCCAGTGGAATCACCTGGCTGTCTATAAAAATTCTTTTTTAAACTTGGATTTGAAGAAATAATCAGCTGCGGTACAGCTGAGCTATTCTTCGTGCATTAGGGACCGGTCTGGTCATTGACAAGTGAATGCAGAAGCTATGCTGTGGCTGTCTGCCAAAGCAATTATTCAGGATTTAAGCTAAAAGGCTCCTTCTCCCATATCCTCTCCCTTTGCAGGGTCATGTAGGGATAAAAAGGACTGTAAGGTGGTCTTTTCCCAAGAGGAGCTGAGGAAGCGGCTGACACCCTTGCAGTACCATGTCACTCAGGAAAAAGGGACTGAAAGGTAAGGCAGGATGAAAGAAACTCAGATCTCAAAACACAGGCATCTTTCTATTCCACTCCTCCTCTTGCTGGTGTTTCCTCACCTTCCCCACCAAGTTTTGTTTGGTTGTTGGTTTTTTTTTCCCCAGGATTTCTGCACTTGTTTACTAACCCCTACAAATTAACACTACTGCAAAGACAAGCATCTGCAACACGGGGGCCAGGGCCAAAGGTCTTGTGTGACTTTTTCTTTTAATGAACACTGCATGTCTTATAAAGTCACCAGGCTTATGTTTAGAGTCTGTTTTTAGTTTACTACAAAACGTGTGGAAGTAATAGTGGTTTAGGTACACTTTTTTTGGAAGACATCGCAGTAAGCAGAACCACGAGGGAAATGGCCCCGTGCCAGGAGGCTGGAGTTTTGAAGGTGGCCATTGTAAGTATAGACGTTTTGGCTGCAGAAAGAAGGTAGCATAATTTAGTTCTTTTCCACCCCACTCCAATTTCTTTTTGAAGCACATGTGGAGAAGGTATTTATTGGCTCATTTGTGGTTGGAATGTCAAAAATTTTCAATAACTGCCCTCACATGGCTTTAGTCGCTGGAAGCCAGCCTCAAGTCCTGGAGGGAAAAAAAGACTCACTTCCAAGACTGTTTTTAGTGAATAAAGTCTCTCTCTCAGCTGATTCCAGCACGAAAGTAACTCGCCAAGGCCCAGCCATTTTTTGTTGTCTAATTTATACCACTGAGCTTGGCCTAAGGCCCTGGCTTTACCTCTGCTCCAAATGTACTAATGATGTAACTGCTTGTTTTCATTCATGAGCTGAAAGGGCTCCCCGCTGCACGTGCGGTCCTGGTTAATAGGCAGACCTCTTCCTGACAGTGCTGGGTTTGGGGGCTGGATGCGGAGGGGAGGCTGGCAAGGACGGTGCCCGTCTCCGCCGCAGCCCCTCGGAGCTCCTGCAG
>VWZF01006235.1:2127336-2169759 GCA_013396755.1 Sclerurus mexicanus | reverse complement strand
AGCTCCTGCAGCGCCGGCGGGGCAGGGGGACGGTGCCTGGCCTCTGCCGCGCCGCCCGCCGCCCCCAGCCCGCCGCGCTCTTGTGTACGGGACCAACAACGTGATTTAATGCACACAAACAATCGCAGATTAGGTCATTCTTAAAAATCCTGTTTATAAAAAAAAATTGGACCTCATAAAAAGGGTGAAAGGATAATAAAAACAAGCTGCTGAGCACATAGGCTTTTTGTTGGGCTAGCACAGCTGATTCGTATTAGGTGAATGACCTCCTAGCCTTTTAGATTGTTAACTTAGAAAAATATTCCCTTAAAGCTGGAATATTGCTTTTCAACTGAAAATACAAGGCACACACAGCTTGAAATCATGCACCAATTATTTCATTTTCAGCTACAATGCCTCTGCCGCCCGGGCAGCCCGTGGCAGCGTGACCCAGCGCCTCACACCTCGCTGCGCGGCGGCCGCCCAGCCCGCCCGGCGCAAGCCCAGGCACCGGCCCGCGCAGGTGTGGAGGTGTGGCAGGCCGAGCTACGTGCTAGACAACCCGTGTTTACAAAAACTGGACGTTTCACTGGCCTAACAGGGGAAGACTCCAGTTTTACGCCTTTTTGTTGGCGTTGTAGTTCTTGCCTTTGAACTGTGGGACAGTGGCTTCCTTTTGCGTGATGCGTGACACCTGAGGCGCTCTAACGAGGACATTCCTCTTTTCCTCTGCGTGTTTCATTTGCCACCTTCAATAAAAAACAAACGCCAACTTCGATTTTCTATAACACTTTCTAAAGACTTAGCTGCTTTGATAATTAAAAAAAACCAAATTCCTTTATTTAATTTTAAAATGTTGTGTTGTTGTTTTTCCAGTGCCTTTGAGGGGGAGTACACACACCATAAAGCTCAAGGAATATACAAATGTGTTGTTTGTGGGACTCCTTTATTCAAGTGAGTATGCCAAATGTACTTTTGAGGTTTCTGTCTTTTAGGTTAAGTGTAGTGTTGTGTATATTCCTTACATAATTGTGTAAGGCCATTTCATAGACTCACAGAATGGTGAAGTCACTCAACCTGTTAAGGGATACAAGAGAACCAATGTAAATAATAGTGCTATAGTAAAATTAATCTTACAATAAAGATAACAATTATGATAAATAAATAAGACAGAAAGATAACATTCAGGTAAAAAGGAAATATGACAGAAAAAAAGTAGTGATTTTTAAAATATTTTTTTTCTACATGCAGCTGTGCCAAGTAATTGCAACACAGTCTTTCACTGCATTGCCACATACTGAGGTTTGAGTGTTAGCGTTACTTACAGGTAGCTTTAAGAGCTACTGGGTGGCGATGCTGGATCCATGCTACAGCATCTTACCTGATAATGGAGAAAAAAGTAGATGCCTTTTTTTAGAATTCAAGCAGTTACAAAAACAAAACCCAGGAAAATTGCCTTACTGTGTTTCCATCCATCCCAATTGGCACACATAGAGAGCTGGTTTGGGAATTGGAGCAAGGATTAAGAAAGTAATACTAACTTTTTTGTCTTGCATGAAAAATGCTCTTTAGAAGTACTGTGGGAACTATGGCCCTAAATTTAATGCTAGAAGCAGTGCTGATTGAATTATCTTGATCACGACATTGTTCTGTGCAGATTTAGTTGTTGTTTATGTGCTCTTTCTTATTTCTGGCTGCTCGTGTTCGTTTTAATGAAGAATTTTTTCCTTGCCATTTTTCCCCCCTCAGTTCACACTGACTCAGTCCCTCTCACTTGAGGAGGTATCTTTACAAAAGCATGAAGTAGGATGGTCAGGATAGTGCTAATAATATGGAAAACTGGGCCAGTAATAGGTTACAAAGAAAAGTACAATTGATGTAGCTCTAGAATCGCCAGATGTGATAGTGACAGTGGTTTGAGAGAGACTGTCTGTAAAATGAAAGAAGCACTTCATCTCTGTAATGTTTGACTCCTCTCTTGGAAAGATTACCTGCAGAAACTTGAGTAATAATGTGAATTTTTGAGTTGAAAAACTGATGGTTACAAACGCAGCCAAGACAATAGTCTCCTGTCATGTGTTACTATGGTGCTTAGCTTGGGGGTGCAAAAGCAGGGATCCAAAGTCTCAATAACCTGGTTTTCTACTTTGCCATTTAGACATTCACCTGCTTACAACAGCTAAATCTGTGTTGGGGAGATCCTGGCTATATTGAAGTCAATTCATGTTTGGAAAATGAGTACAATGGAGCCAGAATTTCACCTTCTACCTTCAAGACAGACTTTCTTTCTATCATCTGATGGAGAAAGAGTCTAGGTTTTTTCCTGGGGTGAGATTTGGACAGCAGTAGTTCACATAAATGAATGTGAACTAGTTTCCAGTTGCATTCACAATCCATCTAATATGGGAAAAAACTGCAATATGAGACTTACCTGTGATTATCTGAAATGCACAGTATGCTTTGGCATAGTCTTGAGTTAATGTGGTGGATTTCTCTATGTGAAATGAGCTATGTGGAAATGACCCTGGTTTTAGATTCTCTTTGAGACTCCCTGTGGATTTTATGGGAGGAGAGAAGGAAAGAGAGAAGTTATCTTTTATTTTTAATAAATCCTAGGCCAGTGGGCTCCTGAAGAAGACACCTGACTGTGTCCTGAGGGTGGCCTTAGCCCAATCTCCTAAAAATCTTTGTGTTGCCTTGGGAGCCCTTGCTACCTCTGGTCTACATCAAATTCAGCCAGTTGTTTGAAGAGGCTGACAAGAGTGGGAACAAACAGAGAAGCCAATAGGAGTTCATATTCTTTTGTTTACTGACTCCAAAATATTGGTATATAATGTCGTCCTCAACCTGGGAAGATAGATTCCTGTATCTTGGTCACTGATTCAGCCCAGACAGCTGAAAAAAGTGATAGGAAAAACATACGTAACAGAGTGCAAAATGTATGCTATTTACTACATTGTCCTCACAGAGTGTAAATCAGTGAAGTATTTTCTTAGAAGTAAGGTGGTAGTGCAATACAAAGAAAGTCCATTGCCCATTTAAAATGCAAGTAGTTTTTGTGGTGGCATTGGGGGGGTTTTGGTGTTTTTTTTTGTTTTGTAATTTCCAGATAGTCATCTGAAACTTGCACTTACATTTGTTTCTCATTGGATGTCCATTAATTTTTTTTCTTTATGACGTTTTAATCTGTAAATATATATATATTTGGACTATGGACCTGTCAGTTTAACTAGGAAAGAGACTGGAGCTTCCGCAGTAATATTAACAAACCTCAACTTTTAACAGTTCTGATTTACGTTGTTTCATTACCATGTGACACACGAGGTCAGGGAACACATGAATTTTACACTACAGATAAAAGACCTGTTTTTTGGTAAGTCTTTAAAACAGAACTCGTCTCTATCACAGGAAAGATAAAAGAAACAACTAGGAATTTGACATCTCTTCGTCTACGTACTTGTAATAGTGTTACGAGAAACCTCCCAAGCTTTATGGAGGACGTGCTTTAACTTTTTCCACAAACAAAGGTGCCTCACACATAAAATCCATAATCATGCCATTGAATCTAATTATTCCATCTCTGAACTTTCACGCCAGACAGTCTCCCACATCCCAGTACAGCTGGCCTAAAGAAAGCAATAAATGAGAAAGACAATAAACTAATCTCAAGGACCTCCATTTCTGCAAGCCAGCCCTTACGTAGTTTTGTGTTGCACTTACTCCAGTCTAGCTGTAGGTTTATGCTAAAAGAAGGAGCCCTGCTACCCCCACCTTTCTCTAGGGTATTTTTTCATGGCTTTCTCTTCGCTGGACCTAACCTGGTGTGGCTGGAGCATGTTTCAGTGAAGAACATTGATCTGATAGAAAACTAGTAAGACAAAGAAAAAGCACTCATACTTACCAACCATACTTGTTCATGTTAATTTTTTGTGAGTCGCATTTATTATGGCTGGACAGCCTCCAGGCCACGTTGTGTTTTTCTGTATCAGTTCACAGAGAGCCACCTATGCCCCCAAATCCTCCGTATTTTCTCAGGGCCAAGTGTATTTGCAAGATTGCACCTACTTGAATTTTTCAAGGCATTTTCCTTGTACGTAACGGAAAGATATCATTCTGTCCACAGCCATGGCACGAGTAGGTCAGAATGGAACTGAGTGAAATTCATGACTCACATATTGCCATAGGAGAGAAGCTATTCCATATTTAACAAACTGTGGTCATATCCTTTGCCATATGCAAGACTGTGAGAAAGATGTGGTATAGATGGGAACTGGGAAGCCTGGGAGAATGATTTCCTTTCAAAAAAAAAATATTATTGGTTTGTCAGTTTTCAATTTTAGGGCCAAGGACTGAATTGCCAAGTCTTCATAAATCACCCACTGCTGCTTTTATTGCTTCCTGGAAGGAATTTTTGGTAATGGTGTTGGCTCTTCTGAACATGCGCTAGGAGACATAGCAATAGCCTTATCCATGTTATATTTCCATTTGATTTTTGTTGAGCTATGTCAGGTCTTCTCAACATCTCTTAGACATCCAGTCTTGAGAAAGTGAATACATGGGTGGGCAATATAATTTTACCATTAACATTGTACCACTCCTGCCTTCACAACACAAGGGAGGATTTCAATCACTAGGCTGATCCCTCCACAGAATTTTCTTGTCCCAGTGCTCAGTGCTTAATTAGTGGTCTTTAAGCTTTCTTAATGATCTTTATATCATTTGAGCATGCCAAATGACAAATCAGCACTGGCTATCTGGCTAGGACAGCCCATATGAAGTCATTGCTGTAGTGTTTCTAGTAAGATCTAACAGAACTACTTGAGCAACTTCATCTGTCCTGACTGACTCTTAGTTTCCTTAAAAAACTTTGTCAAAATCAGTAGCTTCTATTTCATAACATTTGTTTGAGTAAGTTGGTTCTCACCAGTTTAGGAATCATAGAATTGTGTAGGTTGGAAAAGACCTTTAGAATCATTGAGTCTAACTGTTACCCCAGTCCTGCCAAGTCCACCACTAAAACATGTGTCTAAGTGCCCCATCTACATGTCTTTTAAGTATCTCCAGGGATGGTGACTCAGCCACTTCCCTGGGCAGTCTGTTCCAGCCCTTGACAACCTTTTCCATGAAGAAATTTTACCAATATCCTATCTAAACCTCCCCTGTTGCAACTTGAAGCCATTTCCTTTCATTCTGTCACTTGTTGTCCGGGAGAAGAGGTCAACACCCACCTGGCTACACCCTTCATTCAGGTTGTTGTAGAGAGTGATAAGGTCTCCCCTGAGCCTCCTTTTTTCCAGCTTCCCCATCTCCCCAGCTCTCCATCAGACTTGTGCTCCAGATCCTTCACCAGCTTCAATGCCCTGCTCTGGACACGCTCCAGCACCTCAATGTCCTTCTTGCAGTGAGGGGCTCAAAACTGAACACAGAAGGTGCACCCTCACCAGTGCTGAGTACAGGGGACAGTCACTTGTATGGATAGTTTCCAGTGATTCTACTATGAACTATCAGTGAACTATCTACTATGAACTTCAGTGTCAAATTTCAATGGATTCTTTGTAAACTTTTAAGTCTGATATGTTATTTCCCTTTTTTGAAATTCGCACTGCTTTGTCCTGACTGTTCATCAGTCACCCTGCTGGGAAGAACTGATCTTAACATACCTTTTGCTTGACTATCTGTATGTATGTATCTCAAGTAAAACCAGGTAGGGTGGATTGTTATGGGTTATGACTGCAGAAGCTGTAGATTTATCTGTTCATAGGTCTCACATTAAAATAAACTCTGGACAGAACTCACCCAGAGACTACTCATCACCATTCCTGGAGGTATTTAAAAGACATATAGATGTGGTGCTTAGAAACATGAATTAGTTGTGGATTTGGCAGCACTAGGTTAATGGTTGGACTTGATGATCTTAAAGGTATTTTCCAACCTAAATAATTCTATGATGTTAAAATGCTCTTTTTGAATTTGGTTTTTCATCAATATGCAGAACAGAAATTGTTGCAGCATCCATCAGCAGTGAATCAAACTTTTTTTTCTTTAACCAGGCTTCCTAAGGAAATAAGACTTAAAGGATTATGCCGACTCTATGTTAGTCCTTTCCTAATAATAAAATGGTATCATTTAATCTACTTGCCCATTTCAGCCAAATTTGGCAGGGAAGTAGTTATTAAACCTCAAATATATTAAGTTCTTAAAACGATAAGAAAATCAGGAGAGAGATCACATTCAAACCCTCTCTGAGGGGAGACCTGAACAAGAGTTCAACTGTATTATTAGATTATAGCAGATAATATTATTGTAAATAATATGTATTATTGTGTTATAATAGAGAATCCACATGAGTGTGGAAGAGAGAGAGGCATTAGGAATGTCCAGCTCTGGGAAGTACCTGCTACTGGTTTTATGGCCTGAGACACTACAGGATCTCTCCTCTGGCCACAACACAGCAGCGAGCCCAGCTTTGCTCCTTCCACTGCCCAAGGAGCTACGTGGTTCTTAAAGCTTGGGGACTTCTCAAATTCCCTGATGGTGAGGGTCTCAGAAATTCCTAGGTAGTTACATTCGGTATTAATTTTTACATTGGAATACTGCTGTGTTGGTTTGTGTTTTGTTTTCTGGAAGCTTGACTTGTTATTTGAAGCTTGGACTCATGAGTTAGATCAGCGACTGCTTCCTAGTAATGGTTTGTATTTTCAGAAGGGTTGTGTCCATACTTGTAAATAAAATGGACAAAAGACTCTCCTCTGGCCCTAAAAGCAAGTGACAAGACATGGCTTGTGTTTTTAGCCTACACTGCTCTTCTCTGAAACAAAATGGCCTGGTTCATCCTGGTTGTGGGGAATGGTCCCTGGCCTGAGCCTCCCCTGATGCTTGCCTAGGTCCTGTCTAGGAGAAACTAGTTCTCGTAAGCATGATATGGGCCAACACAGTGTCCAGGGACATGCTCACAACTGGGCATTTCTGTCCCATCTTGCTTTAGCTTGCTAGCAGTGCTGTAGCCAGGAACACTGGTACTCCAACTTGCTGTTTTCTGTAACATTGGAGGCAAACACGACAGAAAGAAGAATGATTGTATTCTGCTCACACATCAGTTAGCTTGAGCTGCATCAGGAGCCTGCTAGATCATCGTCTCTTCAGCAAACTGCCCATGCCAATATGGAATAAAGTTCTTTGAAAATTAAGATTTACCAAAGCTTCATCTGTTATCTTTATGACTGTAAGAGACCTTTAATCTGCCGAAGTCCTTTTCAGAGGGAAGTAATATTTTGAATGTCTGCCCTTACCAATATTGTGTTTAGCATCCTTAAAGCAAAACTTTGCAAAGGAACAACCTGGTTTAAAACTGCTAATGCAAAGGTGTAATAAAGACAAGAGACTCTTTCCATGTTAAAACAAAAGAATTAGGACTGCAGAGTACTTTCTGAGAGAACTGTGGGGCTTTCAAAGGCTGTTCCCCATGTTCCTTCAACAAAACCTGTATAAACCTGTTAAATACTTTATCAGGAAGGGTAAAAGAAAAGGCAGTTGTAATGCACCTGCAGAGGTTCTGCAGTAAGTCCTTTTCCTCTCTCCTCGCCAAAGGCCTGCTTCCCTACAAGTAGCAGCTCTGTGTTAGCTTCAGCTGTAGTGTGTCCAGTCATACTGTAGTATGTGGCACTGAACAACTGCAGTTCAGTCCTGCTTACGAAGGCAGTAGTTTAAAATTCACACTATAGGAACACATGGTGATTATCATTACTCCACTTCTCTCTCAGTACCTGGCAGTCTGAGCATCTGGTATAAGATGCCTTTTAAAAGGATCAGGTTGAAACCCTGCACGTCTTTGCAGTACAGATAAAATGATTGTCATATATTTTATTGTTTATGTTTGCCTTAATTATTTCTGGCATGTTTAAAAGTATTGCAGCACCTTGTCCTTAGCTAAACTTTTCCAGTAGCTCACTATTTCCTTGCATATGGTGTGCTGATAGTTGAGTCTACCTGGCATTTGTATTATTGCCATGTGTTGTGTGTATTTGGGCCATATCACAATTGGAAATGGAAAGCACTTTATAAATACCCTCTTGCTCTCTTTATGCATGTAGACTCATTTCCAAAGATTTTTATGAATGATTACCTGACTTTCAGAGTACTCTTATGAGGAAGAAGTAGACAAAATATACACAAAGCTATTCTCTCTCCATCAGAGGTTTTCTTCGCTCTTGTTGTAATAAATGATAAAAGACAATTTGTACAGTCAGGAACTGGCACTGTAAGGTGCATCTGGTCTGGCAGGATGCTTTGGGCTGGATATCAGAGAATGTACTGTGATAACAAACAGTGATGAGTTTTTTCCTTCCAGTTAATGTAGTTTTAAAATTACAAAGAAGTCAGAGTGAACATTTTTGCATGTAGCAGAACATCCCTTTGGAATGTACTTTCACTACTTACCCTATTTAATGGCCATAATTTAGCTGCACATTTTTAACACCTATGTGTAACAAAAGAAGATGTAAATACTAGAAGACCCAGGAAAAAAGTGCTGCTTTCATTGAAATTACTGGGAGCTTTGTCATTCTTTCAAGTAGTCAAGATGACTTTGTGTTCTTGCAGAGTGCTTCTCTCAAATCTGCTATTTGTTGCTTATTTGCAATGCCAAAGGTGCTGTGTTATTTTCCTCAATTTTTTCTTTGCCTGTCTAAGTTCTCTAAAAGTTTCTGTAATACTATGTCCTAAATTTTGCAATGTTTTCCCAAGAGGAAACTGTGACCATAACATAGGTGACCCTCCTACTCTCGATGGCTCCTAGTACTACCTCCCATGTTGTGTTTTCTTTCATAGCTATTCTGCTGTTGCCAGACAAAGTTCTATTCATTTATCACCCCCATATCAGTTTTCTGATTTGTTGTCCAGTAATTTATGACTGTTTGGAGCTTTGGTACTCATTACAGTGCCCAGTGACCTTTGTGACCCTCCTCCCCATGCACTCTCTGCCACCTTGGCCCCTGGGCCAGTTTGTTGATGCCACAAATTGCAGTGCATACATCCATACCAAGCCATGCAGGCTGCAGAGCAAGAGCTTTGTTTGACCAACTAATAGCATATATTTTAGAATTTAGGCAGAGAGAAGTTGATTGTGCAGATAAATAGAAGCTGAGGGTAATATTCATATGATGTGTCTGGCCATGAGGTGAGGTGTTGCTGATACAGGGATGAGCAAGAGAGAATAGCGTAGGCAGATATACAGCAGCTTGAGGAGAATATGGTACGTAAAACACTGACTTATGTGGCTTTCCTGAGAACTCAGTGAAATTCCCCCCCCCAGTTACCCCTTTTTGCAGGGTGGGGACTTCATCCTGCTGGGTGTAAATACCAACTGAATTATAGTGCCAAACTGAGCACAGGCTGGTGCCCTGGGCAGTTACTGGTGGTGGTATTTGTGAAGGCACATCACCAACATACTTTCTTTGTTCCATGCTTTTGGTGGTACTTTATGAGTACCAATTAGGAAGATACATTTTTTTCCCTTTCATCTCTCCTTCTCCTTTGAGTTATATTTAAGAAATAAAATACTGTGAGCATTGGAGTAAGGTGGCAAATGAGCAGGATGGGAGAAGAGAGTTGATTCCTTTCTGACAACTTTAACTAATAGTGTGAACTTGCTCATTTTTTAAATTATGATTGATTTGATATATGCTTGCTGTAGCATAGATCTTGGTATGGAATTACAATGCCAAATATATGTAACAGATACAGTACATGTAAAATACACCTACATGTACAAGCTTATAAAATAAAAGAAGAAAATAAGACTGCAATTAGTTTTTGAGCTTCAGTCATTTGTTTCTGAAACAAGAAGGACTGTAACTTCCCAAAATATATCCCCTCCTTGATGCAATGTGAAAGGATCCAACTTTGTACTTCCTCCTTAGACTTTCTGGGGAAATGCATTTTGCTGCCAACGTAACATACTTTAACAGGTCTCCTGCTGGGCAGACCTTGTGTCCTGCTGTGACAGCCATGACTATGTGTACAACTGATTGTTACCGGGCGATATAAATCTGATTGGAACATGCCTGTTAATTGGTTTGAGAGCTCAATATAGACAATGCTGTCTTGTAGCAGATTGTGTAGATAGGCCTAGTCATAGGGTTAATTCTGCTTGACAGCACATCAGCAGCATCTTGAGTAATTACCCAACTTAAGTTTTCCCACAGTTGAATTGAGATCTTCAAAGGCTTCTACATTTACAAGTATTATTAACCGATATCTGAAACATGATGTTCCCACAAGGGCTAATTTTTTCTTCCTTTTATTAAATATACAGGTTATAGGGTTCATTTGCTAAGTGCTAAGCCCTTAGAAGAAAACACTACTTGTTAGAGAGAGAAAAATCTGCAGTGCACGACCAAAGCTAATGGTGCATAATGCACACTTCATTGTCCTTTTGCAAAGACTTTAAAACAAGTTAAAATTTAGGTCTGGCTGCCTTCCTCTCTCCCCCTCTCACACCCCCCGCTTTCCACTTTTAAGAAAATCAAACCACTTACTCCTATGTGCAGTGAGTAAATTGAAGACACACACAAACAGAAACCTCCTAGGATGTTGTACAATTAAATACAGATCATTGGACACAATACATGTGACATTAATGAAACGGTATCTGCTTCAAAAATAGATTGGAAACATTCATGAATAAATTAAGTCCTGTTAATGACTTTTCAAAAATGAAAATGAATGAAAACTACTTATTTCATACGAACAACTGTATGCTATGATTCAGAGT
Organism: Sclerurus mexicanus; assembly: GCA_013396755.1. Taxonomy (NCBI): domain Eukaryota; kingdom Metazoa; phylum Chordata; class Aves; order Passeriformes; family Furnariidae; genus Sclerurus; species Sclerurus mexicanus. The sequence goes on along the minus strand of VWZF01006235.1, from coordinate 2,159,009 downwards.
ATATAATTTAATCCTGTTTTAAATTTATATTTAATTTTCTTAATTTTGTGATTTGACTTTTAAAATATCTTCTTTGTAACTCTATATTGTAGAGAACAACAAAATATTAAAGATGAATAGTAATTATTTGGGTTCAAATGCTTTTGAATGCATTAAATGTTCATGTACAGAGTTAGTTACTAGTCTTGTTAAAAATTACCTTTGCTGGGAGGATCAGTCTGGCAAATGGCTTTTACGGCATAAAGCAGTTCTTGTGACTTATGATCTTTTTATTTTCTTTTGCAGGTCAGAAACAAAGTTTGACTCCAATTCAGGTATGTTTAGATTTACAGTGTTTTACTGAATGTACACTGTTCAGGTTAATCTCAAAAGAATAGTTTATCAGTTCAAATTCAGTTTAGTTTTAAACAAACTGGGGTAGGTCAGTCTTAAAAAGGATCTTCATTTCTCACCCTCTGAAAACAGCGTTATTACTGTGAAACATTTGCTTTCATCAGTTGCTGTCTCTTTACATTTTCCCAAAAGATGATCAGGAAGATGTATCTTACAACAGGCTTTAATTGATCCAGAAAAATTATAATACAAATAAATGATAATACAGAGTAAAGCAAATGGAGGATTGAAGTGAAGTTTGAGAATGATCACTGCTATAGAGAAGAATGTTTTTCTTCCTTGTGGACAAAGACATATCATGGGAATTTGAAGTCAGTGCAGCCTATCTGTCAGGAAACAGTTGATTTGTCATCAAATTTTCATGACAGATGCATGTACACAATGCATGCCAGACCAGTCTGTAGAGCTCAGTTGAGGAGGTTTACCAAAAGGCAGTCTCTCTCAAGTTGTCTTTTTAAAGGATTGTAATGTGTTGTAGGGATTGGGAGAGAAGTGAAGGTCAGTCTAACAGGTTAATATGTATCTAACAAGACAAAAAACACAGGACAGCAAACAGGAGAACAGTTGTGAGAAAAAAACAGAGATCCTAATACCAGACTGCTGTTTATTCAGTTAACTGTTCCTGGGTATTTCTTGAAGTTAAACAATAATAAATTAAGAATAGGCTGTTGTCCTGAAACTAGCTGAAATCTCCATTGCCTGAAAAGGACACTCAAAATACCTTTTTTTGTTAGGATGAAAAAAGTCTGTTTTAAACAGGAAACCTGATATTATTATGGCAATTTTGTTTTTAGGCCAATGTTATCTTCTATATGGTTTGCTTAATGCAGTGATTATAATTGCTTATAATGTTATGAATTTTACAATATATATTAATCAGAGTGTTTATGGAATAGCATGTTTCCTTTTATCCCAGTTACACCGGGATTTGGGTTTGAAATGTGAGGCATTATGTTGCTTTTTCCTTCCACATTAGATTTTATCTTTGGAATTATATGGGAGTGAAATCTACATCAGGAAACATTTAAATAGCCAATTCCTACATCTTGTATACTCAAGTCATCTTGCTTCTATTATGATAGAGTTTGAGGTTACGTGCTTTAAATACTGCTTGAATGAAATCTATGCTAAGATTGGTTCTTGGATCGTGACAAAACATGGAGGGATTACATGGAGAATAGCTTCACACATTGTCTGCCATCACTCCGTTTAGTTTAGTAAAGTCACCAAAACTAGGGTGCGGAACAGAATATCACGTCTCACTTTTCTGTTGAGTGGAAAGTGTTCTCTGCGGAGCTTCAATTTGCCTGGTGGATTAAGCTACAAGTTTCTGACTCTGCTTCTTGAAGCAGTTCTCCTCTTAGGTGCACTATTCTGCCCGCTGCTCCCCTTACAGGGAAAGTAGAGGTGTGGTATGTCCTAGGGAGACCAAGGTAGCGATAAAATTTGGCATTATTGCAGCTATGGCGAGTGCCTGCTCAGTATGTGGCACCAGGGCTTCTCTGCCCCAGGGCTCCTGGTCTCCTGGTCCCATTTTATTCTTTGCCCTTAATAGTGTACTTGGGACTGAGAATTACAGAAGTTTAATGCCTCAGTCTCATCAGTGCTATGTCTTTTGAGACAGCTTTCAGCTAACAACCAAGAGTAGGTATTAAAGATAGTAGAAAAAACAGTTTAAGCACACGATTAAAATAGCATTTTAAGAAAAAAGAAATCACAGAAATTACATAACCTCGATGGGCATTTCATGGCCAGCAACACCAAAAAAACCCTTATGTTTGTGAGAAGTACAGCAGTCTTCCCTTTATAGGGACAGTACTCAGTTCTTCCACCAAGAAGCTATTTGAGATAGTCAGATGGTACAAGCAGTTAGAATTTCTCTTTTGTTCCCAATACGTAAGAGCGGAGGAGAAGTGGAAATACTGAGGTCAACTCAACATGTACCACCCAAATAAAACATCACTGGTTTTGTTTCCCCACCGAAGAGTTTGCTGTCAATTTCCACAACCAGACAACAAGCCCAGAGCTCCTGCTGCCTCAGTGAGGGTGTAGGCAGGCAGAGGAAGGATGCATCCTTGTAAAAAATTCTTTCTTTCACAAGGGGGGATGCAGTGCCCTATGTAGCACCATGTTCTGCATTACACAGGCCTTTAAAGAGTGTAAATGTAGCATTGGTTTTAAAAGGACTGCTGCCATTTGACACCAATGACTCTGTATTTATACAACCTTGAGTTCCTTGGAGACACCTTAAGGTATTTTCACATCCCTCATTTCATTTTGAATTCCCTAGTCTGTCATTCCTGAGTAAAGCAGTGTTCCTGCAAATTGGAACAAACATGCTTTGTTCTTGTTTATCTTATGTTACTCAAAATGGTTCAAGTGTTGAACATGAGAATGAGGTTATTTTATTCTAGAATGCATATTTTTTTCCAGGGAGCTGTTCTACAACTGTTGTGTGCTCTAAATTAACGTTAATCTTAATTCCAGTTAACTTGCAAGTCTAGATGGGTCCTTGTTAAGCAGTTATCCATGCCTATTATACTCATCTTTCCTAGAAATATTTGTGAAGCATTGAAGAATTAAAAGAAGCATTTCTGAAGCAAGCACAAAGTCAGAAATACAGCTTTTAAAGTGCCCAGTAGGCTCACTGCAAATGTAACTCTGGAAATGTTGTTCAACACTGAAAGATTAGGCAAACATTGTCAAAAGAAGATTTATATGAACTTGAACATTAACTTAAAAGAAGGCTGCAAAATTTCTACAGTGATGATCAAGATTTATCATACAAATAGCTATAACATCTGTAGGGGACACACATTCTTCATATCATGACTAACAGTTCAATCTGAGAAACTTCTTTTTCTCTGCTAATTCTTTCTAAGTCTACACCTGGCAGAATTTCTGTCTCAGAGACCATGGTGTTAGCTTCATGCTGTTAGAAGATCTTATGAAATGAAACAATTTTTCTTTCCTGTCATGGCATGATGAATTGGTACTTAAAATAGATTTTTTTCTAACAAAGTACTTGAAAGTAAAAAAGGTTGTAGGAAAAATATGGGGTTTTCCCTTAAAATTTGTTAGGGAACAAAGTAAACTACAAAAAAAAGCACAGTTGAAAAAATTTGGTTCTAAATATTAATATTTTGTTTGTGTCTAAAATGCTTATTGTGCTGCATGCTTGGTTAGAAAATTTTGGAATTTAAGAATGTAGGAATCATATCTGGTGGATGATTAATAATTTTGGTGTTTTTTGGTTTGTTTTTTTTTTAAATTTAGAGTAAAATAGGTCTTCATATTGCTGTTCCACTGTTAATCCCACTGTAGTAATAGCAAAAATAATCATAGAAAATGCAGTCAACTGTCTCAGGATGCCCCCTGGTCACCAGGGAACGGTAATGGTGAATTTCCTACTGCCTGTTGAGAGGGCTAGAGTTTTCTTGGAGCATCTCCTGCAATATTTCCTGTATCCTGAATGTCACTGTGAAAGTGAGAAAGTGATATTCAAGTGATAGTGTTGGCAGTGAGATTGTGAAGGATAAAAAAAAAAATCAGTTTTGTTCTGTGTTAAAGGAAAAATTCACAGACAATATACAAGAAGTCCAGTGGGGTCTTTTTTGTATGTGTGTCAACTCAGACCATGGAATGTAGGAAACCAGAGAGTGCAGGGTGCAATAAAGGGACAGTTGGGGATGTAGCACGCTGTAGAAACGTATCTGTGCACTGAAGAAAGAGGAATGCCCAAGGACACACGGTGTCTTCAGCTGTATTCATCGTTTGCTCTGCCAGCTTCCTGCTTCTCTCACAAAAAAAGATGTATCTCCAACACCTGTTCTTCAGTCTTCTTGCTTCTACATACCAGATGAAATGTAGAGATGTGTAGATGCATGTGAATTTATATCACTGTTTGTGTCAATACTTTGGAAACATTCCAATTAGGATTGGGAATTAAGCTATAATAGCTGCCCATGTAGCTCGAGGCTGTCTTGAGGCACAGCTACACACGAGCTTTTGTTGGATTCCTGCTGCCCCAGCAGTCAAATACAAAGCAAGTCAAGGAGCCCCCAACAGTTCCTGGAATTTCCTTCGCCTGCCTTGTCTGGTCTCATAGTGTCAGCCAGTGACTCTGCAGGTCATTTCTCCTCTCTGCACATCGCATTTTCCACCAGAATGAGTGTATCCCCATGTCTTCAGCACTGCACAGTGCTGCCGCTCCTCAATCCCCATCAAAGTTCCCATCCTTTCCTTTCTCAGTTCTTGTATTTACTGGTATCTTTCTTCTAACGTGGCCCCTACAGTGTACTGATTTGCAAGGCTACATGATTTCAGCACAGGTGCTAGAGAACAGCTGAAGAAAATTATAAGGTTGGGGTGGTCAGATGTTTTCCACTCACAAATTCCTCTTAGCTACACTTTTGCATGTTCAGCAATAGGCTTTCCCCTATCAGCCCTGATTTCCCCTAGCCTGTCATCAGTCCCATTGTATGAAAGTCATCAGTACAAGCATAAGGAACTCTTCACCTGAGTAAAAGAGAAATGAAAATGAAAAGGCATCTTGAAAGTATCTTTTACTGACCCTTGCTACTAGGGAAGCACAAAAAAAACTTCACTTGCCTAAAATCTTAGGTTGCTGAAGCAGCAAGGTGCTTAATAATATCATCCATTGATGTAAATCCTCAAAGACGTAAGTACAGATTAAGAAATCAATTCCTGAGTTTTATTGATATCGGCTTCTTCACCCAGGTTGTGATAGAGCAGTTCCTAATTTCTTCTCAGGAAGGCTAGGTAGTTTCAGAAACAGGGAAGAGAAGTGACATTTGGTGTTCTTAACAAAACTCAACAGCTGTGCTCTAGTGAGAGTATTTGATTAAAAATTATGAACAGATCATTTGCAGAATCTGTGACAGAGAAAAGTGGCAAAATAAACTGAGATACTGAGGAACAGGAATGCTCCAGAGGTTTTTGGATGAGGCAAACAACTTCTCCAGGTTCTCATTCAACTGTGAGGAATTGTTTCCTTCTCTCTGGTCACCACTAGTACATGGATTCTTGAAAACGTGCTTGAGCTGGCACAGAATGATGGTGGGAGACAGTTACTGCAAAAACAGAACAGCAGCTCAGATTATCTTGTCACTATTTCTGAGTGCTGTTTTGTTCTTGGCATTAACAACTCTTCAAGTGGATTGTTGGGGATGCAATGGCTGGAGTGCATGGCCTGTCAGATTTGTTCAGCAGCAAGATGAGCAGTTAGAGTCAGATGCAAGCTGAACCATCTGATGAATGTTTTCAGGGCCATACTGTGACATGACTTGGAGTATTAGATGGCTGGGACATCTCACTGGTACATCCCAGGGAATGTTGTGCTGATCTGTGATAACTGATCAGTGCCCGCTCTTGTATCTCTTGTATAACATGCCAAAAGTTGGTCAAATTATTTCAACATACAGGACAACATTCTACTTTGTGGAGCAGTAATTAAAATGTTGTAAGCATGCAGGCAAGCTTGCTTTTCTAGGGTTTTTAAAGAAGTAAGGCAGGTGTCAGAGGACTCCAAATGTGGAACTTCCCAAATTCTAATACTGACTTTGCAGCTGCAGGTGTCTTTTCCTCCCACTTTCTCTGTTCCTCTTGTTTGTTTCTAAGATGTGTTATTCCTTGCTATTATTGGCATGATTCTTCTAAGTTCTCAAAGTATTTTAATAGGAAGCCTGATCATTTCTATGATCTAGAGCTGTGAATCTACCAATGGAGAACAAAAGCCTTGACTGAATTCAACAGCCTTAAATATTACTGTGTGAATAATTTGCATGATTTCTGTTTTGTCTGAGTTTTTTGGATAATACATTCCTCCCTCCTTTGTGTACTCATTAATAGGGCAGCTACTTAAAGATGCTCTGCGCTTGTGAACACATCCATGGTTCCACTGTGGCACTGTGGGTTTTTTTACTGAACAAGGCTACCTAATTACTTTTCAAGAGCTGCTTGCATTGCAGTCTTGTTTACTTTGCAAGGATTTTCAGGGGAAGAGCACTCTCATGCTATTGAGCACGTCCCAGACCTAGAGCAGTGGAAACGCTTTCTCACATGTGCTCATCTCATAGCTTCACCGTAAATCGCATGACGGGTGGCCTTTACAGTGTCTTCTTCTAAGCTTAGCAAATGAAGTTCAGTTAGAAAGAATCTCTGAATAGCAATATAAAAGGCAGCATGGTGAATGTGTTCACCTGAATTAAGAGTACTCCTCTCAGCCTTTGCAGTCACCCACACCACAGAATTTGTGTCAAGGGGATCTCGGTTCTCTGCAGAAGAAATCGAATGGTCTGCGAATAGTCTTCCCAGGTCCAGAATTTCTCATCTAATTGAACTGCATGATTTCTGCAGCAGGATGCCTGGCTGTGGCTATAGATAAAGGCCTGAATTTGTTTGTTGAAATCCAATATGTAATAATAGTAGAGTTTAAATGACGTGTAAATATGACCTAAGGACTTAGGCATATAAGACACAAAACACTTATAGAATATAAAACTTTCAAAAGCTGTTGAAAACTGATATTCCTAGCAATGAGATGGGAAGCAGGTTTTTATCTGTTTGCCATAGGATCATTAATGCATGCAATAATTTCTGAAAAAAAACCGTACTTGTATTTGCAAATGTGAATGATACTTGACATAGTAGGGCCTGGAGGATGTTAAATGTTCTGATCAATTCTAGTTCATTAAATCAGTTTCAATCTTTCAAGATTCTGAGCAGTCTGATCAATTCTGCAAGCGATGAGACTTGAAGATTGCTCTAGACTTGTCGTGGATCAGTTCTGTGGTGCTTTCCATTGTGATGGAAACACTACTGATTTTGAAGGAAAAAGGAGGTGAAATCAGAAGACAGTGCCCTGTGACTACTGAAGAGGCCCTAATAAGATATTCGTTAATACAGATTGCTTATTCGAGAAGTCTGTGTTGAGTCTCCACTGCACCCTTCAGTAAAATTCACCAGAAGTTCTTAAGTACTTCCACTCCTTTTTCATTCATTCACTTCCACTCACTTGAAAATTATTCTTGTTCTCTTTTATGGTGACTAATAAAAATGTTCATCTTTATGTGGCTGGCAAAAAGCAAGCTGAAGAGGTTAGTTTGGGGCCCCTTTTTCATTTGTGGAGTGGCTAAGGCTGTGCTGGGAAATCAAATGCTGACTCAGTAGTTCCAAAATCCTTTTTTGGGTGGATCACTACATCAGTTGTCCTATGAAAAGGTATCCCGTGTTTCTCATAGCACTTTTTTATTCTGCCTTCTTGAAAGCAGACAAGATCAAAGGAGGAAGGAGCAGAGTGTAAGGAGGCAAGGTTAGTCGCCTCTGTGAGATGGTAAAATCCAGTTCCTACTTGGCTTCTTGTGGAGGAGAGAAGTTCTGTTCATGTGATTCCCTATTAAATCAGAGGAAGATGATGAAAAATGTGGCTTCTCAGCTGAGGAGTGGCCCCACTTTTTCATCCACGGGGTCTAGCAGCTACTTCATGTTGACTTTTCAGTTTCACAGTAAAGCCAAGTCAAACCAAACCAAACGTAACCAAACTAAATCTAACCTAACACAACTCCCTGGGTTTGGCTGAGGGAGAAGAATTCCTTGCAATGCCCTCCTTCAACTAGCCTGGCTTTCCTTCCCCCTCTGGGAGGAGTCCACAGCTTCACTAATGACAGCAACAACTTAAGGCAGGAATAGCGTCGTTTCAGTTGCAACTGTCTGGAGGCGCTTGGTACTGCTGTGACCTGAATTGGGCTCAGAGGAAATCTAAAGCTGTGTGAAGTCATTGTGACAAGCACCACATGCCAGTTTCATGAGGCTCTGGGACAGAGTAGGGGGCAAGACTGGCATTTCAGTGGGTGCCCCAGTGCAACCACCATACACTGTGTGTCACATGCCTCTTTGGACTGCAACTGCTTAGCAATGGGACAGGCTGCAGCCACACACCAGGCAAAGAGGATGACTGAGGAGTGCATTGATGAATTTAACAGGACAGGTCAATTTAACAGGTTATAATCAACATGTCCACTCTTTCTCATTATTTTCTCACTAACATAAAGTGCATTTTCCAGTTTTGGTTTTAGGCAATGTCTCATTAAGCACAGTATCTCTTGTAGCTGCGTGCATGTTGTCCAAAATTGCACATCTTCTGGTTTGATTAGCATGATTTATAGGGTTATACCTTTGAATGAGAAAGAGGTGCAAGCTGTTTTTGTTTCTTCCCTTTGGATTTGTCAGAGAAAAAAAACTTAACCTCTTGTTTGTACAAGATCATGAGAATGATATCATACAGTATTATTTGAAACTGGAAGAAAATTGTTATTTGAAAAAAATTAGACTGTACAAACTAGCTAAGTGATAATTATTAATGACAGAAGATTAAATAATTGTTAAAATATTTAATGTTTTTCTTTCATTGATGTAGTGTTGTAAATTTATGACCATTAAGAAACCATATGAAAGATCTGTCAGCTTTTATTAATTCACATTTTGTTCTCTTATCGAAACAGATTTCAGGTTTTGTAGTACTAAAAGTAAAGGGAAAAATGCAAGCTGCTTTTAATCAAACTGGAATGTTCAGTGATCACCATCACAATCTTTACAGTGTTGATCTGAGTATGAAGCAAAGAACATTAATTTGTCTTTTGTTGACTTAATTTAGTGTCAACCACAGCCTCTAAGATGTAATGATAGACAAGTTTGTGTCATATCACTGCAACTGCCACTGTACATGTGAGCAGCCATCTGCTTAGGATTAAGTCCTAAGTCAAAACACCAATGAGGTCTAATGCTGCCAGTTTGACACAATTTGCACTGAGTTTTATGTGAGTAAGGACATCACGATCAGATCTTAAGCCAGACAACAGTGAATTATTCTGAAAATATTTCTGAAAGCAAAGAATTGTATCCTATGTGATCTGATCAGGAGTTTTAGCAACCTTGCTTTCCACTGGGGAGTGAATTACCATTCTCTGTTGTTTTGTATATTATTGTCTTGCCCGCCTGTTATTCTTTACAGAGTAAGTGGTCCCAACCTTTTCATCAGTCGTGGTCCAGGTGTCTGAACAATCTTACATCCGTATGCCCTTCTCCAGACACCACACTTATTAAAATTACAAAATCAGTTTTCACACTGGTTGTTGTGAATAAACCTGGAGCATCTAATTTAGCACTAATCTTTTCTCTTCTTTACTAGCTGTAGTAACAGAATGCTTTAATTGTCTGCACAATATCCTTTTCAGGTTATCTCTGTGTCTGGCTTTCACACAATCCCTAAGTGTCTGTGGAGAAATTGTAGCATTTCATTTGGAAGGATATTTTATACAAGCTATTACTATATCAGAGGAGTGGAATCATCTTAACTAGCTGTAACTACCTACCTTAACATAGCCCTTTGAGCTTCATCTTGGGTCAGTTGGAAGCGATAAACATTCTCAGATGAGTTCATCCCTTCTGCTGGACAAGTCTGGGTGCACTGATTCACACTTCTGAGTGCCCATCAACTTTAGAGTTAGGCATGTAGCTTTGATAGTTAAAGTCAGAAGAGATTATCACTGGAATGGATGTACAGAGAGCTTGAGGATGGGTGGATGTGATCCCCAATTCACTCTCTATGGTGGATGCTGTGGAGGTGTAGTGTAAAAAAAATCATAAATTTAAGAGGAGAACTACACAATTGCACTCAAGTTCTGCTGGATGTCAGTAAACCTCTTGTACCCAGAGCTTGTGTGGAATGTATTTATGGGAAAGATGAGTTTAGCTGTGATTATTTTAGTTCTGTTTCTCCTTGTATGCATTTTCATTTCCCTTTTCTTACCTTACCTCTCTTAAACAAAACCAAATCTGCTTATGTTTCTCCAGTTACTATTACCTGAGAGAACTACTGCAATTGTTGCCACTTTTTCTTGAATTATGAGTAAGAATTGTCAGATGTAAAAGAGCTAACAAAATATGTATTTCAAATTGAGCATTCACCACAGTTCATCTGTTCATGGGCAGGAAGAGAAATATATAACTCAAAGATGGCCTAAGGATAATAAGAGTGAATCAAAAATGTTGTAAACATACTCAATTCAGCTTCAGTCAGGGCCAAAATATTAAACTGGTCTTTGATATATTTCAGAAAGCATGTGAAATTTTCCAAAAGCTTAGTAGGAAGAGATTTTGCTGATTTTATGTCACTATTGTTGAGCTTTTAGAAAGTCAAAAGTCTTTTATTCTCTGTTAGCTGATCTAATCAAGTTAAGGATGCCTGACACAATAAATGTAGATATGAAAACTGGAAGGTGTATTTTAAAAACATTAACATTTAGATACAGAAGAATTCTGTTTCTGCCTCGTACTTTTCAAGGAGGTGGTCAAGAGAACAGAATTCTGTTTATATTCTCATTTAAAAAGTGTTTACCCATAAGATTTATAGATTTTGAAAGTGCTCATATACTCACTTCCATACTGTTATCTCCTCTTGAGTCAGTGATTTTTTTTTCCCTGTCACACACACTATAGGGGATTTAAATGGAGTCCCAGAAATATTCATTCACAGAAGAGTGGGATTTGGAATGTCAATTGTCAGCACTGATAGAATATCTGGAAACTAACTGAGACATATTTAGGTTGAAGAGTGGCAAAGAAAATTTGCTTGTGAATAAAAAAATCTGCTGCATAAAATATTGTGTTGAGGGTAGTAGGGCTCTTGAAACAATTTTAAAAGGCAAGAGAGGAAGATACAGCATCTCAATGGAATAAAAGGTCTCCCTGCTTTAAAGTATAGTAAGAAAACCCTGATTGAAAGACTACTGTCAGAGCTGGACTTTAGGTTGTGAGTTAGTATTAGACTGGCAAACAATTTATGTTGGCCATCGCTTACCCTGTTAACTGGCTTTGCTGGAGAAGGGAATTACAGGAGGTATCTTTTAAAATCATTCTATTTTTTTACTATCTGTGTGTGTGAGACTCTTCCCTTGCCCCACAATGATGACGTATCTCAGGTGTACCTGCATCTGTATCATTGTGGCAGGATGATGAAACAGGGCTGCATTTTACTGTTGAACATCAGCACAAAGCTGAAATCTGTGCCAGCAGCTGCTTTCACTCCTTTGATTCCAGGCATCACAGTACAGACCATACAAAAAGTAAGTCCCACTCCTAAAAAAGCAAAGAAATGTACATAGCAGAACTGTAATCTTAACTCCCTTGCTCTAGTCTCTGTAAAAGTAATTTCTTTGATGATACATTAACATAAGCTTTCATGTTCCCCTTTCCTTTCTCGCACCAGGAAGGTCTGTTCCCAAAGGACCTACTCCTGGCCAGTATGTGAGACTCCCCGGTGGGACATTCCCCCTCCTGGGCTCCTGTTTCTGGGAGGAGGGAGGGAGTAAATGATCACCTCCCCATCTCCTGTGATGACTATACACAAGTTCAGGTTTGGGTATCATATTGTTACTTACATGAGTGCCTGCTAGTATGGCACCCAAATGGCAAGGCAACTTGACTGTATTTGGGTGGGAGTGAGAACACAGATCTTCATCTAAATGCCCATGGCCTTAAACTGATCCAATCTTCCTTCATCAGATCAAGACAGAGGTGGACCATACAGAGACTGTTCATCCCTCCCCCCTCTACCCTCCTTCCCACAGTGAACGGGGTTATTAGGAAACTTCAGAAACTGAAACTCATGAGATTTCCCCTGGCACTTTGCCTCTGAGAATGTTTCTTCTTATCCAAAAAATGATTGAGCTTTAATGAGTTTCTCATAATTTTCACAGGCAGTAACAGTATAATTCTTTCGTTCCTCTGCCAATAGTTCTTGCATATTTTTTTTAAATTTTCATAAACTGTCTTGGCCAGTGCCAGGGTTAAACGTTACACAGATGGAGGTGGACAATAATATTAAAATGCATAAGTAATCAAATGTATTACAGCTTTAGCATTTAGATGCGAGTGCATTACTTCATATTTAATAACAAAATGTGCTCTGTTAAAGAAGCTGAAAGAATAAGGCAGTGTTCATCAATTTCATGAAGATTAAGAGATGAAGGGCATGCAGTGTCATTTTCACTGCAATGTAAAGAATAAGGTTATCTAAGTTATGCAGACATTCTACATTTAATTCAGACTATTTACAGAAAACTACCACCCATATCTCATTAGTTCAATGTTACGGTTCATTTGTATGGGTCTGTTTTAAAACTAATGAATGATGGGGAATTAGAGTGCTACAGCAGTGATAGCAGGTATTTAAAAAACATTCAAAGAAAAAGTGAAGAATGCTGTGCTCTCGGGAAACAAACTGATACTTACTAAAGCCCATGCAAATATTTAAATGGTCTAATAAAGATTTGTGAAGAAAAGAACAAGAGAAATAGTCTCATGGGATGGGCATAGGAAAACAGATTGTTAAACACTAGGATAGTAGAAAGATATGCTAGTATAAAGCTACATATAAAATTATTGTTTGCTCTGCTCACCCAGTTTACATATTTGGATGGATGCAAAGTCTTTGCTATGTGTTCTTACTGTAGAAAGAGGTAAAATGTTCAAACAGAGGAGGCTAAAGTTAGTCCCATAGGGTCAGGTAGCCACAGCTAAAACTGTGAGAACAGCAGGATTTTTCATTTGAGAAACAACCCTCCATGTACATGGAAACAAGACTGGGGACTTGTGTATCCAGGAAAGTTTGCTTTAAGTTGGCAAGCAGAAGGAAAAGATTTTGGGGTTTTTTCTGTGTATTGAACTGGGGCAGGGTATATACCACTCATATTTTTTAAGCATAAATTGATACAGGAAAGGAAACCTCTCAAAAAAAAGCTTGCATTATATGCATGCAAAATGACAGGTGGAAAATAGTTGAATTTTATCCAAATTCTCTAATTTTTCCAGTAAAAATTTTTTATAAAATCTTAGAAATTTTCAGAAAGTTTCTAGGCAGCTAGAGAGTGTGGTTTAAGGCAATCTTATCATGTAGGAAGAAACTAAAGTTCCCAAACATGCCATCAGCTTAAAACTCAGGCCCCATTTAATTGGGTGCTTACTAACTGGCACCCACAGGTTGGTTTCTTAGATTGCACAATCATCCATCTGTGACAGCCTTTCTTTTGATGCTGCCCTGGTACAATGCAGCTGAACCCCTCTGTGACCCCTGGGAATGCCAACAATAGATGATCAGTCATTACACACACAGCTCTCCAAAGGGTGATCACTTTTTTCCAGGCCCTTCCAGAAAATTATTCAGTTTTGCAAGTATTTTGGATTTAACATTTCTTAGGATGTAGATTAAGAAATATGTTAGAGTAGCAGTGTGAAAGAAATATTACACCTAGTGATAGCAGCGCTGGACACTGAAAAATAGAGATTGAACATTGGAAGTTTTGCTACTGGGACCTCTTTGAATACAAGACAGTAAGAATTCTTCTTCCTTCCCACTCTACCTCCTCCCTCAAAAATACAGCAAATCAGTGGGGTGGTGCCTTATACAAATGAAGCACCATATGTTTCATGCCAAAATGTGCAGCCATTTTAATCCAGGTGAAGGTGAGACTCTGAAGCTGATGTCCTGTGCATCATTAAATTGCCTGCAAGAGAGGGAACTACATTTTTACGGTCCATTTTGGAATGTGGGTCAGAGGTCCTCAGGTCCTCTAGTTCTTCCTCTAATGCCTGAGGCTGCAAGGCTTGTTTGGGTTTTCAGTGAGCTGCTTTATGGGCTGTTGCTTGTGGCATGGGAACCAAGTCATTTGTCAGACACTGACAGTGCTGTTGGCTCCATTCTCTTCCTGCAGAGATTTGGACGGCATTTTACCTCTTTAGTTGCTTTATAGGAAGGAGCCCTATTGAGAACACCTGGAGTGATACATTTACAGCATGAACATTTAAAACCATGGGTATGCCTCAGTTTCCTGGGGAACTAGGAAGAAATCAGGGAGCACACAAAGACTTTTTGGTCCGATTGCAAACCATTCAGGGTACTAGATACCCATTATATTTCAGTGGAGGTCTGAGCTTAAAACAGCCATTTTTAGGCAAGCAAAAGGAGACATTTCCTCTAAGGCTAAGAGTGCTCCACAGCCAGAATGTGTGTTATTTTGGTTGCAATCTGATGAACGTGTGAAAGGTAAAGAGGGAAGACCCAGGAACCTCTCGCATTCCAGTCTTTCCCTGTCCCTGCAACTTCCATTGTTGTGAGCTGCTAAATCCGATTTGACCACTCAGAACTTAAGTAAACAGAGGTTGTACTTGTGGGGAGTTACGTAGCCTTTAAAAAAAGGTCTGAGTTTCTTGAATAGAGTTGGAACAGTACTGGAGTAGCTTGGTGTCAAAGGTTAGATTTTGTTATATCCAAGACAGGGTTGGGAACTGACAAACTGTAGCTTTTCTTGAGTGATCTGTTTTTTTCAGTGCTCACAGCATGCTCAGAGAATGACAAGTACAGTATATTTCAGTCCCTTTCCAGGAAAGTGCAGTCTCAACTACCTGCTTGCTGTGAAAAGATATAGCCCAGGTAACTTAAATTCGGAATCTCATACTTTGCCTTTTGTAATGCTGAGACAGAGGACATCTTTGGAACTGAAGGATTACAGGCTTATTTGAATTATAAAGGCACCTCAAGCAGCCTTTTAGTCAAATCTTTTGGTTTTTTGTGGTCAGCTTATAATCATGTTTCTGTGATATCAGTGCAAAGATGTAGTGTCAATGTCAAGAGGTTTAGCGTATTCTAACAGTAGATCTTTTATCAGTCAGGGATATCGCAGGAAGTTATCCTTGCACTCACTCCTTGCCCTGTATTCTCACCTTCTACCTTGTGATGCCTCTAGTAGCTGTTTAACCTCTCCGTTAAGTGATTGAGCTTGCTAGCCCAGAAAAAATTTGAATGATTTTCTTCTGGTTAAGTGAATTAAACTTTCTCTCCACAAATGGATAAGGCACCAGAGCTGAGCAGTGAGGAAGCAGCAGGACCAAGACAACTGAGAACAGAAACAAGAGAAGGGCAAGAAGCTGATAAATTGCTTCAGCCATCTCATGACACCTTCCCCTAAGTCTGCCTTGCTAAAGCTTCTTCACTTTGCCTACAACATATTAGAAGTTGTTTAAAACAGAAGCCTCCCATGCATGTCCCATGGGACCTCCTGACCAGCAGGTTACTGGCTGTTCTGTGTTGAATGAGTCTTTGGTGAAAGACAATATTATGAAAAAGTTTGCTTCCAGCAAGTAAGCGTTTCATGTTCCTTTTGTTTAAAAACCTGTTTTTCTTAATGGAAGATTGCCTACTGGGCCCGTGTCAAGATTTCGTATTTTGTCTTTTCTGGTGAAAGTGTCTGTACTACTTTCCTTTAGGAATGAGCCACAAATTCATTTCTCAAACCTAAATGAAGTCTCTGTACAGCTCCTTCCAAAGGCAAATCAAGGTTACAGTTCCTTGACTTCACGCTCCCAAGGACACACTGCCTGAGAGAAAGTGCAAACCCCTAGTTTACTGCCTTTTTGAGTGAAAAAGAAAAGAAATAAATACTTCCTGTGGCATAAGAAAAAGATAATGAAAAGAAAAAAGAAAGTGGAAGGGCTGGCAGTGAGAAGGTGGACACATGGGGTGTAAAAAGCATTAAGTCAAATTAAAATCTCATTAAAATCTCTACCTGCAGCTACCTTTCAATTTAGCTATTTTCTCTTACTGTCTGTTGGCGTGGATGATGTTTCTGCTACCCGACTTCTGTCTTCTTAACAGTTCTTCCAGTCACGCCTGCCCTACATGTATCTCCACACTTGCTTCATCTCAGGGCTCTCTTGGCAGAAGTTTTGGTATTAATAGGAACCAAATAAACAATTTTGTGTATGAGGTGTGAATTTACTTTGTTTCAGTAAGTTTAGAATACCTTGAAAAGTCATTTGGTGCTATTTATGCAAGATTTCAGCAGAGTTTACTTTTGAAGTAAATATTAAAATGAAATGAGATACAGCACTGTTTTTGAACGGAGAACATTATTTTACACCTCTTTAGGTCTATTTTTGTGGCAATTGGACAAGCAAAAGACTGATGGGATGAACAAAAGCAGTATTCCTTTCCTGAGTGTGCCAAATCCATTCTGTAAATGTGACATTAAAAAAATACAAACAAGACCCCAAACCACATGGCAGAAGTCAGGCCTCCCAAGGAAAATCTGCATTACAGCAGTTTTCACAAACTCCTGCATCTCTTTACATAACGTTTCAGACATTTTTCCATGTGCAGCTAATTTTCTGTTTTACTTAGAAAGTTTCCTCAAGGAAATACAGAAAATAGTATACTTGTGGCTGAATGTTTTTCTGCTTTTGAAAATTGGAAGTTTTTAAAAATGTTAAAAACAACTGTAGCCTGATACTTAGCAAGGCCTTTCTTAATCTCTCTTAAATAACAACTCCCAGCACAAGCTTATGCTGCAACAGTTATGATGGGGCAACTGTGCTGTGAATGTATCTGAGATGCCCCCTGAGAATAAATCGTGCAGGGACAGAAACTTACTCTTACTCACAGCTTCACAAAAGCCGCTGACCCCTTGTCCAGAAGATTTAAGAGTAGTACAATAACTGATAGTATCAAGATTCTTTCTTTAGGAGTATCACACAGCAAATGGTTAAAGTGATATCTCCCATCATGTCTCTGACATCAGCTAGCTGTAAGCAGAAGAAATGAGCCACAAAATGCAAACTGTTCCACACAAAAATGTGCACTGCTTTCACAGATGCATCAATACTGTTGTAGATTTAGTGATGCTCTATTTTGATGTAAGAATGACAACGTTATGGCTTTTGAATACTTCTTGTTTTCTTTTTTTTCCCCCCTGTAGAGTAATCTTTGCAGTGCTACCACCATTTCATACTCTGTTTTTCTTGCCTGTAAGACTAAGATACAGCTGCTGATACAGGAGTCTAAAAGGCTCGGGGGTAATGGAGTGAATTAAACATTCCTCTTCCAGCTGCTGCTGTTCACAACACGTTTGACAGTTAAAATACATCACACATTCTCTTGTCCATTTAATATAAACAATTAGTATTTTAAGTGAAGTCCAGAATCAACCCCGAATAGGAAGATCCAGACAGGCGGTTCAGATAGGAAACTAAGCAGTGTTTTATATAGAAGTGGTTTGCAGTCAGTCCTACCTATGCCTAAAACACTGTCTACTGCAGCGTATCAGACTGTGGGAGCTGAGAGACCAGTGACTTGTCTTTTGGGGAAGAAGGTTTAATTTTTCATCTCAAAATTATTTCAGCACAACTTTTTATCTGAAATTTTTAGGATGGTGTATAAAATGAAGGGGGGAAATCAATATTATAATATAGTATTTTTGTTTTCATATAATGAACTCTTTGTATAACTCTTTGAAACATTCTAGTTAACCCAAGACATGCTGGAAGAAAGCCTGTTTAAAGAGAATTTTTCTTTCTCTTTTTGTCTTTTCTGGGATGAAGACACTTGAAATCACAGACTTCACTGAAACAAACAAAAAAATCTAGTTTCTCTGTAGACTTACTTCCTTGAATCTGAAGCAAACCTGGAATAACAGAAGAGCTTTAATGCAAACTCAATTTTATTATAGAAGCAACATTGTGAGCATAATATCGATCTTTGTAGTTTTAGGGATTCTAACATGATCTTTGCAAATTGCAATTTGCTAAAATTTTTTTCATAAATGAGAGAATTTTTAATAAAAATGTTATTAAAAAAAAGCAGCCAAAAGGCATTTGGGATGTAATAGTATTCAATTGTAAACCCATTCTTTTTTGAGTCCAGACAATGTATAGTTCCATAACATTCTGTATAATACTGCTTCACACAGATGGTCTTGAAATTGTGTGCCTAAAGTCAAGGCCTTTGTTGGCATAAGGATCTCTGTGAAAACCTCTTTGTCAGCTTTTCCATGTCAAAAAGCTAAGTGTGCACCTCAATCTGAAGCTGGACCAGGAGTAGCTATCAGTTAGGACTGAATGCTCTAGTTACTACCATAGGTAAAATGCCTGATAGGAATCATTTAGCCTCGCTTCTGCTTGCCAGGGAGGAAGCTAAATTTTAGGTTATAAACTTTCCATCAATGGCTCTGCCTTTATTCCTTTGCAATGCTCAGTGGCCACTTACACTGGGCCCTGAAGGGTCTACAATAGTGCAAATACTGAATCATAAATAAACAACTTACCAACTTTGGGAAAGGAAGCCAAGCAATTAATTTCTTCTAAACTGAGACTTCCTCTAAAATGAAACAGTCCCCCCAGAACCATATGGCAGCTTTTGCAGCTGTCAAGTCAGTATACACCTTAAAAGAAAAAAAAAAGAGGCAGGGCACAGGGAGTAAAAATGAAAATAACTTCAGGTTGTTCAATTTCCTGTTTGTTTAAATTTGTCCTTCCTGACATGCAGATTCATCACACTCCTTTCCTGGTGACTACTTCATTAGATTAGTTTAGTTAGGTATTCAGAGGGATTTTTATCTTCTGACTCATAAAATTCTTGAATTCCCCTAAGAATTTCCTGTGTCTGACTGGAATTTTATGTCTTTGTAGTTTTAGCTGGACTCCTTGAAGAAGTTGCTTTCTAAATTGCTGCTTTTAGGTCTCCAAACAGCATCTGATGAGCCAGCTAGAGCCTAATTCCAGCTTTTCAGCAAAACTGTTCCATGCCAGCACTTAATCTCTTAAAATTTTAATCAAAAATGTTTCTTAATTTTTTTAACCTCTTTCTTTCCTGACAGTATTTCCCCTTGCTGCCCATGCTTTTTCCAGGTGTCCACTTCAGAATATTTCTGGCCAATTCCAAAAATGCACCCCAGTGGCTCAAAGTGCAGCCCGCACGCCGTCCCATCAGGTTTTAATCATTCTTTTGCTATAAAGCAGTGAAGTTGAGGTTGCGGGTATACTGGACCATTTAGCAGTTGATGAGAAATGCCTTTGTATATCCCTGCCCTGTCTTTTTTTAGTCCTTTCTGAGGAGGGTGAGAGCCAGGTTAGGCTGGAGCCCTGGTGTGTGCTTCTTTGAAGGGTTCAGGGAGTTGAAGGTGATGCTTTTTGACACTTGAGCTCCAGAAATGTACCGGCTGAATGTAGTGCCAACTCGCCTGCTTGCACAGGGGCTTTGCCTGCCTTCGCCACCCTCTTGGTGCAGAAGGACGGTCCCTCCCTGCCCCATCTCACTGGAGCTCCATGGTACCTCTGGATGGCTTTGAAGAGGAGGAAACAGTAGGCAGAATGACACACTGCCTGTCTTCCAGAGGTCTGGCGGGAAAAAGTGAAATAAATCCTGGTCACCCCTTGTGGTGTCAGTGTCTTGTCTCCTCTCCCGGGTCACGGTGTTTGACATGCAAGACCTCCCGGATAGGCGCCCCAAAACGCAGCTGTACATCCTCCAGCACGTGTGTCGATCTGTCTAACAGCAAGGTTGCTTCCTTCGAGTACATATGCTTATGGAATCAGCAGGTGGAGATAAGAACAAGGCCATGCACTCCCCCTGCCCCGCCGTGCCTTTCCCAACCCCCGGTGCCTGTCTGGCAGGAGGGGGAAAGGGAGAGCGGTGGGGAGTGGTACACATCCTGGGTGATGGTCTGTGCTCATCAGTGGAGTTGGGGCACCAGGACATCAGCAAGGCCCAAAGGAGAAGCCCAGGGAAATATGAATACAAAGCAGCCCTCAGCATTACAGAGGAGAGTATCCAAAGAATATCCATAGATGATGATGTGAATGGCAGCTACTGCAGCTGGCCTGGTGCTGTGGGAAGCACCATGTAATGGAGACAAATCCCCATCAGTATGAAAAGTTTTCCTTGAGATACTTGAATGCCTCTGTGAGAGGACTGCATGCCCACTCACAGAATTATAGAATATTCTGAGTTGGAAGGGACCCATAAGGATCATCAAGTCCAACTCTTAAGTGAATGGCCCATACAAGGACTGAACCCACAACCTTAGTGTTTTTAGCACCATGCTCTAGCCAACTGAGCTAATCTCATGGTCTTAGCATCTTGCCTTTGTCCAATTCTCTTCTGGATATTATTTCCTTTTGTTGATTCTCTCTTTATCTTCTCTCATTTCTCCTTTTGCTTATTGCATCAGGTTTCTTTTCCAAACAAATTACTCCTTCTTACCATATTTCTTTACCTAGAGTAGCATAAAACAAAACAAAACCCTGAAGTGAGTTGGATGTTTATAAACCAATATTATTTGTCTGTGAAAACATGTAGTGAGTATAATTGACTTCCACTGTGACCACTCATACTTTGCCTCATTACAAATGCTCATAGCTTACCTTGAAAATGACTTCCATGTCTTGAACCTTTTGCGTACTGTACATTTGTTTTGTTTATTTATTTGATTAAAAATGTAATAGAAGTCTAATCCAGAAGAAAAAGAAGACATCAGATGTGGTCACGGAAGGAATAGCACAGGCATGGAAGCAAACAGTAGACCTGTGCTGAGAACAGCTCATCATGAGATTGGTTATAAGTAGTTTGCTTTTTATTTCCATGAACTCTGTCACTGGTTACATAGTATGGCTGTGAAAAGGTTTCTTTTGAAAACCTTGAAAGAAAATGTGTTGAGGAGAAAGGACATGCTTTGCTTTAGAAACCATTATAGAAAGCAAAGGAGAAGGTGAACATTACAATCATATAATATGAATTTTTCCATTCCAATAGTAACAGTTTTCAGAAGTTTTCAAATACAAAGTTTTCCACAGAAAACTTAAAGGAGTGTGTGTGCACATGTATATTGTTTTCATCAGACTTTTCTGTGCAGAAAGGTCTTTATTTTCTAGTCAACATTATTACCTACCTCCTTTTGTTTGCATAAGAGGTTGTTAAAAATATTTAAACCTCCCCCCAAATCAACACTAACTCGTAAGAATCTAACCCCACAAATCAGTCCTTTTTTTTTTAAGTCTTAAAGGGTTTTATGCAGTGCTTATAGCTTCTGCACCCTTTTATGTATGACAGCATAGTGTTCAACTGTGTGTTGTAGAGCCAAAGTCTTAGGCAGAGGGTAATGCAAAGTGACCCTGCGTACCACGTCCAGGGTGGCAGAAGTACCTCAGAAGCCTTTGCATGAAGCTGCAGTGAGTAGATCCTGTACTTCCCGTGTGAAGGAGGGCTTCAAGGCTATATGTTCCTTGCAGGGCTTCATGAGCCTGTAGTTCATGGTGACATTTTCCTGCACTGGGATAAAAATCCTGCTTTAGAAATATATCTACTTTAAGGGCTAGCTTAGTGGATGAGATGTAATATTAAGCAAAGAGAAGGGTTTTGCTCAATACCACTTCATAGTGGCATGAAAAGGAGCCATACTGCACCTCTCTGCAGCATCTTGTCCTGTGGCCAAATGGCCCTTACAGCAGACCTGGTGATTTGAGGCTCTGTCTTCAGCCTGCTTTCAGGGCTCTATTCTGTCAACCTTTGGCAGACATTACCATCAGCTAACTGCCCCAGTTTTTGTCCAAATCCTGACAAAAGCTTTCCTTAATGGCCAAGGAAATTATGTACATTCTTAGTTATTTGTGACTAAGCTCACTCACTAAGACTACTCATTCAATATCTAAAGTAAACAGAAGAAAGGGGCTCATTTTCTTTTCTTTCCTTTTTCTCTCTCTTCTCTTCTCTTCTCTTCTCTTCTCTTCTCTTCTCTTCTCTTCTCTTCTCTTCTCTTCTCTTCTCTCCTCTTCCTCTTCCTCTTCCTCTTCCTCTTCCTCTTCCTCTTCTCATCAGTGTGATAACTCTTTCCCTTGTTTCAGAACTTTACAGCTGTAATGAGAACCTATTTGTCCCACTGAAATGAGGAAGGAGCTTGTATTCTAGAGCACTCAGTGTTGAAGGCACTGTAGAAGGAGGTTCAGTTGAAGGAATATAACTGCAAAAGGAAGACAGTACAGACTTGTTTTGTTTTGTTTTGTTAAAATTACTTCAGTCAGAATTCCACCTCTGCAGCTTCAGTTTAAGTCTGCAACTGAGTTCTGGCTATTCTTCACAAACTTTATTTCCCAGACATGCATAACAATACTGAAAGGAAACTATTTCAACAAGCAACTTGTGGATGTTCATTATTGGAAACACCCCATGACAAAATTTTCAAATATGTACTTCATCTGTGACTGCTGTTCATTTCAGTGCCAGATGCTGATTATTACAAGGTTGCATTTGCTGGCTTTTTTTAATTTTGTCTGTGAACATACTGCATTAGGATTCCAATTTTGTTGAATCACTTCCATTGTAAGGCCTGCCAACTCTACTGCTATCCTGGTTTGCTCATCCTATATGAAATCTTTAGCTATTTTAGTGAGTTGGACAGATAACTCATAGGTATACCAATTGCAGGATATTTTGCAATATATACATTTGTTTTACCAATACTGCTTTTGGAAGGAAAGCAAAAACATCTATTCAAAGTTGAATGCTTTGGACTAAGGTTATTAGGTCAACAGTAAATTTTAAAAACTATTTGAGACATTTCTTGATGACATTTTAAAATTATAGCTTAAGGTTACACTGCTTCACACAGTTCTGTTTGACTGCTTTGATGCTGAAGATCTACAGCTGACTTATGTGTAAGATATATTTTTAAAAACATTAGCTGTGATTTAAAGTAACAAGAGACACTGTTCAGATGAAGGGATAAATCCATCCTTTGGGAGGAAGTGAGTTAGGTTCAGTAGTTTTGTTGAACCTGAACCAAGAAAGAAACCAGTAGTAACTCAATCTTTGTAAGAAGACTTGAGGAACATCCCAGCTCCTGCCAACCTGTAGATTTTAGCAGCAGCCTGTGCATTCAAGATGTCAGGAATATTACAGAGGAAGGATCTAAAAGAACGGGCCTGTATTTTTTAGTATTGTAGAGCACAGTGAAAGCACTAAGGAAGCAGCTAGGACAAGAGCAGTATTGTGATACAGTTATTAATCAGGCTAAAGAGAGTAGGCCCCATGCTTTTATTGCTCAAGAGACATTGGGGCACTCTTGTTCTGAAAAATTCAGATGTCAAATGAAATTGTAGACACAAAGTTTCAGATCTCCCTTAACAATCATTTTAAACAAATATAAACTCATCCCACTTAAAAAGAAATAAATCTGGATTGCATATGCTGTTTCATGGTAAGTTGTTTTGATGCTCAGAGTGCTGTAGTGGAAGAAAACAAATACCACCATTCTTCATGACTTTCACTTTTTTATTTCCCAAGTGAGAAACATAAAGGAAAAAACAGATGAGGATTGTGTCGTAAAAACTGCTGTTAAAAGCTCAATTGTTTTGAAACATTCCCTTCCCACACTGTTCTGCCAGAGTGGTATTGGCCTGCTGCAGTAGCCCAACTTTGCTATTAGAGACAGGTAGTGTGTTAGAAAGAAGCCCTCTCTTTACTTTTACTTCCAAAATAAAACTTCATTTTGTCTTTGTGTTGTCTGCTGAAAAATAATACCATGTTGTCCTTCTTATATCTGGATGGTGCTGGAAAGAAATTGCCATTTTTTTCCTGGTGGAATACATCTCTCATGTAAAGCTGTTCACTGGTGAACAAGAATGTTTCAGTGCCCAATTCTGTTTCTAGCTACATTTGGGTAAATTAGATGAACCTCCACAGAAAGTAGTGTTACCTGATGGTAAAATAATTGTAAGTAAGAATATTCTTTATTCATTCATCATCATGGTGGTATTATGAAAAATAACCCCGGGTGTTCTGTGTTAGCCAAAAAAAGCCCTATATCTGCACAGGCATGCTACATAATAGCAACATGTCACTTTGTAGTTCTACATTAAACTTTTATGTGAGAAGTTACAGCTGTGGATGCCTGTGTCTTTCAGACTCTGTTTCAATAAACCTTTGAGAAAGAAAAAAGTGAAGGCCCTTCAGCTTTACAGCAGTTTCAAAGCATAAGCTTTATTACCTTTTTTTTTTAATCCTAATACACTTTATGTTTTTACACAGACATAGCTTCTCAGTGAAGATAAATGATGAGACTCTACCTTAAAAAGCCTTTGGGTTTTCATTAATCCGCATTAGGTTGAAAGGGAATCAGAATTCTAAAAATACAGCACATCAGAGAAACAAGGTATTTTTCAGGTCAAGGTCCTCGTTTCCATCTGGTGCCATTTGGTAGTTCTAACATCTTCCATCTCCCCCTACTTCTTCATCTGTAAATAACTCACTGAAGTAAATGCTTGGAATAATTACAGCAAAGAATGATAAAATGCAGATTGGACTTAATCTCTTTGGGATCTAAAATGAAAAACATAACTACAGACATCACAGTTATTGAAAAACTGTGGAGGTCTCCAGTCAGCAGGTGTATGAAATGGGAATAATGTCAGAGCATTACAAGCTTTGGGATTGCAATTGCGCTGTTCAAAAAAAATGTCTAAAGGCATATTAGTTCTGGAGAGGGGAAAAAATAACCTAGCAGGAGTGATTTTCAAAAGTAGCCTGCCGTTTTGCTTCTGCAAATAATTATAGACTCATGTTTTAATGGTTAGATGTCAAAATGCTTGCATCCATCTCTTAGGAAGCTGGAGATCTAACTACAACAAAATGTATGAAAATTTGCAAAACTGAAAGCAAGTTTGAGATGATTCTAAAATTGATCGATCAATCAGCATCTGGACTGCTTTCTAAAAGGTTACAGGAACAAAATGTCTTTTTTTTTCACAAGGTCAGCATTGCCCCAAGAACAAGTGCTAGAGTAGCCCATGAGCTTTCTGGGTTAATATGAAAGAAACTATCTACTCCTGCTGAGGCTTCGTATCTCTACCAGGAATGTACAAAGCAGGCTGGACTCTGGGCACACTGTTTGATGTCACTACCTTCCTTCAGCATTACAAATACTTTGGCATCGCAATTTCAGAAGCAGACAAACTGTTCAGTTTGTTAGCTGTCTGGTAGTGCTGTGTGCTGGCTGCCTGTGTTGGCCTTATACCCACCTTGTGCCAGCTGCCTGTATAGGTGCCCACCATAGGTGCCTCATTAGTAGTACGGACTCAATCAGGTAGCTAGAATAGGAGGTCTGAAAGTGAG
Source organism: Sclerurus mexicanus (assembly GCA_013396755.1). Taxonomy (NCBI): domain Eukaryota; kingdom Metazoa; phylum Chordata; class Aves; order Passeriformes; family Furnariidae; genus Sclerurus; species Sclerurus mexicanus. The sequence continues at coordinate 2,133,604 of VWZF01006235.1, read as the reverse complement.
AGAAAAGATGCCTCTTTTGAGTGATTTGAAGCCCTCTGCCTAGGGTGGCAAAAGCAGCATCCAGCACTGATTACTAAACCCAGCATTTCTCTTCCTGTTCTTCTGTGTTGCTGCCCAGGGCAGTACTGGGCAAGAAAGCATTCTTTGACAAAGAGGACTAAATCATGATCTCCTCTTTGCCAGAACAGGGAACATTATGAAAAACAAAAGATTTGGTTTTGGTGAGGGGGTGTGGAGTGAATTTTAGAAATGTGCAGCTTTTAAAAAATATTTGGATGCTGTCCTAGAATGGGGACATGACTCAGTATGTGTGACACCCAACAGTGTAAGATCCTTTCTGTTACTCATGCAGGATGGGGAGGAAAAGATCTGTCACTAATGTTCAGTTTACACATGTTTTTCACTAAAGTACTTGACAGAAGAAAGTTTCATTGCTTTATTTAGCGTATTTTAGATCCAAGAAAGGATAATTGCTCTATATCTGAAAAACTATTCATCTCTGTGGCTTGCATATTAACTTACCAGAAACTGGCCCTTAGGACATACTAGCCTGACTCCCATGCAAAGGATTGTCAGAGTGAGCACAAACACAAGAAACTCTTATTTTAAAGCCTGTTTATATTGCCAATGTGGTGCAAAGTGGTTGTGAATCTAAGAACAAGCCCATTTTAAATGTCTATAATGCAATAAAAATTGCTGGCCATTACTGTGTTATACTGTCTCTCAAAGTAAACTTCACATTCAAGGATAAATGTATTCACAAATCTTAACTGCTGTTGACACACACACAAGTGCAAATATCATTTGAAGTTGTTCACTCAGCTGGGAAACTTCCCCCATCCTCATCTTGTCTCTTGCAATTACCCTTTGCCCCTTTTCTCCACAAACTTTCTCCCTAGCTGGTATGTCTTACCATCCTTCAAAATACAGCAGCCCTGCTCCTGCTGCCCATCAAACCTGGTGAGCTAGACCTGACAGAAAGCCATCACCCAGGGAGGGTTGATTCTTGCAACCAGGGTTTGCAGAGTCTCCTCCAGCGCTCAGCCTCTGCAATGCTGAGGGTTACTGTTTCTCTCTGCTCAGCAGAAGCAAAGGAGATCCGAAATGGTCATCTTCCTCCTTTCCATGCCTACGGGAACATGTCCTTTACAAGCTTTCAAAAGCAGGCTGAAACTTTAATGCACAGCTAAGGGCAGTCTGAAATGTAGAGGGAGCCAACCATTTTGCAACCTTACAGCAGGGGCACAGGAGGGACAGGAGTGAGGGCACTGCAGCCAGCGTGGCAGGAGAAGTGGCCTGGGGCTTGCAAAGAGGAGGCCACTGCTGGGTCATTTATCACTTTTAAAGACAGATCATATGATCTCTCTTTATAAGCCTCTGGTTTGCTTTCTACGCCACTAGGAGTTGCCTGATAAGCAGGCAAGAAGACTGGTACTGCTACAACTTGTTCCCGGCAGCTTTTGAGGCAGACAAAATGGCTTAACAGACTTATCAGATGTGTTTTCCACTCTAGCTCAGGAGAGAAAATGAGATAGCAAAGGGGGTTGATTTTTCTGGTGAGTTTGGCTCATCAACTCAAGGAGCAATTTACTTGTCTCCCTCTCAAGGTCTACAAAGTGTCAATGTGTCTCACTGTGCCCTTCAAGACCTTTTCTGTTCCAAGGTTTGCTCAGTTTTCTGTCAACCCTCATGGAGTTTGTCCCAGAAATGCTGGTGTCTGGCCCACCATGTTACTTGAGAAGAGGCAACTAGATGGAGAGTTAACATTTCACACCATGAAGGCACAATCTGTTTCCTATTCCCTCTCTTGGCAGTAGTGGAGCCTTTGGAATGTGTCACATGTGGCCTGAACTGATAGCCTAATCTGAAGTCCTCCCAGTTGGGTACAAAGACCTGTAGGAGAAGCCTGTTTATGTAGGTTTCAGATTACTTTAGTTTTTTAAAGTGCATGGAGTGCATCTAAAGCAAATAATTTTTCTGTGGTGAATGGGAAGACCAAAAGGAGAAGTCTGGAGAAAGAAGAATGGACAGTCTTTCTTAATGTCCAAGCTGACATAAGCACGTCTCCTCCAAACCCTTCTCTCAAGATAATTTTTTTCAGCAAGACACAGATTGCTTCAATCTCTTTGTAGCAGTCTTTGAAGCTTCCCCCTTATTGCTGTTATGGAGGAGGCAGGGTTGTCTTTGAGAATTTCTGCAGCCCTGAAGTGTGCCTCCTCCAAAGGCTTTCATATGATCAGATAGTTAGTTGCTTCAAACAGCTCCCTTTTTGGAACTTCTCTGCCATCACATAAGGGCAAACTGGTATGTCTGTCTTGCAAAATTATTATATTAAAAAAACTAAAAAGGCTTCATTAAAAGTATTCTGACAGGGTCTATGTAAGGCCTCAATTTTTGTTAGACAGGGGCTCAGCTAGGAGGATGATGAATGGTGTTGGAAAGGAGCCACCAATTAGGAGACATCAATTTTTCTGTCAACAGGATAACCCCTTTTACAAAACTTGTCATATGTTTACTCTTTTTCTGTTTGTGAAGGTGGTTGTTTGGCAGCAATATTTTGCGTGAGAGGAAGAATTTATAAATTGGGCTTTTTAGGTTGTCATTGCTGCATTGTTTTGAGTTCCTGTCTTGTGGGATGTTTTCCTTGTTCAGGGTTTTTGCTTTTCACTCTGTCTGCTGTCTGTAACTCTTCCACTTGTAATACGTGGAAGGGGGGATGAGTCTACTTACTTCTACAGTGAGTTCTGGGAGGGAAACACTTGTAATGGTAGTAGGTACCTTGGGAGCATAGGACTTGGGGCTTGTGATGTCTTCAGGTAGCTTAGGAATGCTACTATATGTTCCCAAAAGGAAGAGAAATACATTTTTGAGCATTTCTTTGTGTAAAAAATTATGCTTGTTATGCTTATATCCCAATAAATGTTCTTCCATATTTAATAATTTAAGATACAACTGAAGATATATGGATTTTTTCCCAGTTTACACATTTTCTTTACCCACATTCAGAAAACATGATATTTTCCATGTCACCTTTTACTGCATAGGAAATTTTACTCACTTTTCATATGTGAAGCTGTATATATCCTTTATTTATCTGCATGCATGCAGTGATTTGCAGTTTCTGCTGTGTTTCTTAATAGCTTATTGCAAGTCATCTTATGAAATCATTAGTAGGAAATGCTTAACAGATATTAGAAGAAAAAACAAGAAAGTTCTGTGTTCTTAGCATATGTGTAATACATCGAGAGAGCAAGAGCTGCCTGTGCATGTTACATTTGGCAAGAGACTGAATGAGAAGAACGGGTAGCTAGTGAGATTTCAGATGGGCACTGGTAGATGTTGACATGACCTTAAAGCCTGTCAGGTTCTTATGTGAGAACCCTGCTTCAGGAAACAGAGCATTATGATGGTTTTTGAGGGGTGGCTAAAAAGTTACAGCTGTGTAATGGCTGTCTACTGGCTCACTGAATAGACCTGTGTTGTTTTTTACTTGTGTTGTGGAGAGGGGGAAGCTTAGCATGGAATAGAGTGGAAGGTCATAATTTTGGTAAGTGGCCATTACTGGTAGGTTAGGTATACGCTTCATCATTATCTGATGTCAGGTCATGCAGCTCAGTGCTCAGGTAGCAGCTGCATTGAACATGTGCATTAGTGAGGGCAATTGTTTTATCCTGGATGCAGACCACATGCAGACCATCCACTAGTGTCTAATATAAGCATAATTATGATTCCACCTGCCCGTGTCTGATCTGAAGCACTCATTACTGTTTTGAAATGAGACACAATACTAGTCATCTCACTGCCTCTAATGTGTGATGGGTCAGTGTCTGAGCACATCCTTCTGGGTTTGTCTTGCTGAAGGCAAAGGTTTTGGGGCTCTAAATTGCGATTTTCCAACTCTTTTTTAAAGTACCTTTAGACTGCAAAAGCAAAAGCACTTGTGTTCCGTAAACTCTCGCTGTTTATCTTCAAGGTGGAATTTTTAATTTTTTCAACTGATGGTGAGGCTGAATCTGGTTTACCTGAGCAATCATCTTTGTCCCTTAGCTAAACTGCTACCACTGCCTTTGGTGGAATGCAGGAATCCCTGTGGAGATGGAAGATGGGCACCTAGTGGGAGCTTAGTCCTTTCCTGTAAACAACTTTGTATTTAGGGGGAAAGTTGTCCAAAGTACCTAAGTGATTTGGGGTTAAAAAATCTCCATTTCATTTATTTCCAAGCTCTGGAGTGAGATAAGCATTTTTCAAAGTGTTATTCTGTCCTGCTTTTTACAATGTTATCTGCCACAAAGACACCCTCTTTTGTTACCTATCTTCTTCTTCTTTTCCAGGTTGGCCTTCCTTTTATGATGTGATCAGTCCTGATGTAATTAATTTCAATGATGATTTCTCCTATGGGATGCATCGGATTGAAATATCCTGCAGTCAGGTTAGTTTATAGCACACACAGACCATTCCAATGGCAAAGGCTGCAAAAACCATTACAGCATGCTGTACTTTCCTTGAGATTTGCAAACCTCTCAGTTCTATTAAGTGGTAATCATTGTGAGAAAGCACAATGGGTTGTAGGTATAACAGCTGGGTGGAACGAGCTGAAGGCACAAAGGGTTTGTTGGAATGCATGTTGTTGTCTCATGTGAGGTTTAACAGAGCAGATGTAAATGGTTGGACTCAGTGCTGAGTTTACAAAAACAGTCTTCCTGAAGAGAGTCCCTTCAAAGGAGCTCCTAAGCCTGAGCCTGGCCGACTGACTCCACACGTGAGTAGCTGAGAGAAGTTGAAAGCAGTGGAGCGACTGTCTGTGTGCTGATTCCATCACTCTACATTACTGTGCAGCCGTGCTAACTCATTCCCAACACTCATTCCCAGCACAGTCCTAATGGCTGCTTCAAACAATCCCATCTGCCATAATAATGAAGTCAGTAGTCATTCAAAACATGCCCAAATTTTCCGTTATCTGTCTTGTTCTACTTTTTCTCACCCTGTGTGCTGCCCTTCTTTCTGAAGGGGATGGCATAATCATTACGTAGCAGAGGGAGAAGCTGCTGCATTGGTGTTCAGCAGATGTACCCAGCAGCTTGCGGTCCTCTAGCTCCACATGCTCAAACTGCTTCTGAGAGAAGCAGCAGCTTCATTTGGGCAGTGATAATTTGCTATTCTCCTTCCAGACAGGAGTGTTGAAGGGGTGACTGATTTCATCACTGACAATATACATCCTTGCTAGTTAGTCAGTCCTCATATATAATGCTCAGAGTCAGTTAAGAAACTTCTCAAGAGTATTCATTACCTTCAGTTTGCACAGAGTGTTTGGCCCAATATGTTAATGGTCAAATTAGCATGTCTGCTAGTACGTCATGTGTACTACATAATTCTGTAGTCTTTAGATTGATATGCTTTAGAAGATCCATTCAACACCTCATGGGAACATATACTTCCCTAAATTCCCTAGCAAGGTAGCAATGCCTTGCAGATTGACTGCAGATTGAAGACTCGTGCTTCACCAGCAGTTACCAGAATAATCAAAAATGCAATCCAGTCTCTTTAGCTCTGCTTAGTAGGCCTGAACAGTGTTAAAACCAGCTTACTGCCAACCTGCTGAGCCTGTATCTGTTGACCCACTTCAAAAGATGGCCAGAGCTCCTGGAGAAGCCCAAGGCAGCCTGTGGTCAGGTCAAGGAATGTCATTTACCTATTGCTAAACAAAATAGTGTTAGCAGAACCTTAGACCAGCAGTATTAGCAGCAGTCACATGTAGACACCATAAAATCAAAGCAAAACCAAAACCTGAATTTGAAGGAAAAAATACGACTAAGGTTGCTGTATAATCCAATAGCAACTTCCTACCAGCTATTGAAGCTTCCCAGGGCAATAACCCCCACAGATGATCAAATCACACAGGAAAATAGCTTGAGGATTGATGAGCATCTTTGCAATCAGTGCTCAGCACAGTTAATACTGCCACAATGTGTATCTATAACAAAACCATTTCCTCCTCTCCTTGGAGCCCTAAGAATGTGAATTACACATGCAGCTGCAAAAGAAATGCAGTTTTGCTGCAACCTGAAAAGCAGTGGGATTGATTTGGCAGACCTTTGTAGAAGTGAAGAGAAATATCCTCTCCCACAACCAAACCCTTATTAATGATGAAAATGTAGTTGATTTTTCTTTAGAAGTCCTTCCACCTGTCTGAGAGAATAAAAAAAATCTCTTTTAATGTTCTCCATTATGGAAAGCAAACACTGGGGGGGGGGGGGGGGAGGGAGGAGGG